>JASSUY010041276.1:12070-26871 GCA_032466535.1 Forpus xanthops
AATGGCAGAGCATCCCAAGAAATGCTGCATGTTTGATTTTTGGTAAATTCAAGTGCAAGTTATGATCCTTCTGCAGATCTCTCTCTTATCATCTTGTAAAATGAATAGGTCTGAATGAGTCAGTCCTGAAGGCATGAATAAATGATGCAGAAATATGGGCTAGCTGTTAAATAATGAATTATTTCCATGAGGCTTTGGAAGAGCAGGGAGGAAGCATTAGGGAAATACGTTTGCAGCAAAACACCTTCTGCCTAAGAACTGACCTAGTTCTGAGTGTCTGCAGAATATACCTGCCTAAGAGCTTTGCCTTTGTCTTGCTGCACATAACTTTTAATATTTGTGATATTTGGCTTGTGTTATAGGCAGCATACCAGCTTGCAAACCTCAGCCAGAGGATGGCACCACTGTTCAGCTTTCCTCACTGCCTTGTAATTCTAACAGCAATGATTTTGTCTCTGCCACACCTTTCGGGATTTCTCTCATATCTTAATCTTACTTTCATTCTAATTTATAGGATTTAATGGAGCAGCTTGAAAAGCAAGACAAAACTGTTCGCAAGTTAAAGAAACAGTTGAAAGTATTTGCGAAGAAGATCGGTGAACTTGAAGGTACTTTTATATTTTGTGAGAAAGATTTTGGTTTACTTTTTATGATCCTCTTGTCGGCATGTCCATCTATTTTAACAGTTTGTGAGGGAGCAAAGTCTGCGGTAGTATTAGTCTCTGTTAAGTGATTCCAGAAACAGGAGGTACACGCAGACCATTGTGTGTTCCTTTACAAACCTTTAGAGGATTTAGCATATTTTGGAGCAATGAGTAAAGGAGATTAGTGTTTCTCTGGAGGTAGAAACTGCCTGAACATAAACGCATGTTACCTGTGCTGTCTGTGTACTCAAAGACACTACAAAAGCAATACTAAGTATGAACCAAGTAGAAATAATTTACCCAGTACTCCTTTGATAATTTCTGTGTCACTGGAGCCAAGAATGCTGAGATTGTCTCTTTCTGCTTGAGATTTCCTTTTGGAGCTGCTGACCAAACTTGAATAGGAAGATGCTAAGATATGGACTAGGCTGATTTCATTTTTATGAGCATCAGCGTGAGCTGCCTGAGGATCTCAGGTTTGGTGGGACTGAGAGCTTTCTATGTCTCTGCATAAGTAAAGTAATTTTAATTGCTAAAAGCAATTAATAATGTTACAAGTTGAAGTACAAATTTGTTTAAATAATCCTGGTCCTAACCTCTCAGAGCTTTTCATGGTCATCTGCTTTTTCCAGAAACAAGCTTGCTGCCTAATGAGTTGTCTTATTGAGTACTAAGATAGAAATCAGTGACTATGTAGTCATCAGTATTTGAAAAGAATAATGATATCTGGTTAAAGCTGAATTAATAGGAGTATATTATCCTTCAGTTACAGGGATCTCTCCTTAAGCTCCAGTTTGGACTTCTGCATTTTCTGTCCCATTTGACAGGTGCACGCATTCAGCATATTTACAGGATGTTACGGTTCATAACTGCATGCAGCTAGGAGGGTTTTGAGAAAAGGATGTAGCTTTCATGGGATGAAGCTGAATTCTGCTTTGCAAAAATGAATGTGCAACCTAATCAGGTGGAGTGTAGGTTTTGAATGTGATAGGGGAGGTACTGTATACAACAAGGTGGATCTTTCAGACATCCTTTTGAAGGGTTACTGAAACTAAGTTTGTTTTTAAAAAGTCTTTCAGTATTCTTTGGTTACTACTGTGGACAAGACCACAGCAGTATTCATACACAACGCAAGATGGGGAAAATGTTTTTGAAAACATAGTTTTGTCTGTGTATTATCTAATTAATGTAGGAAGGTGTAGTAGGTCTGGCTGGGATGGAGTTAACTTTCTTCATAGCAGCCTGTATGATGCTGTGTTTTGGATTTGTGGCTAAAGCAGTGTTGGTAACACATTGGTGTTTTGGCAGTTGCTGAAAAGAGCTGGCACAGTGTCATGGTTGCCTTTTTTTCCCTGCTCTGCCCCCCTCAGTAAGCAGGGAGGTAGGAAGGCCCACGGGCACAGTCAGGACAGCTGACCCAGACTAGCTAGAGGAATATTCCATATTCCATACCACCTAATGTCAGGAGCCAGAAGAGGGTATTTTTGCCTACAACGTAACTGTTGTTTGAAAGTGGGCTCGATCACCCTATGGGTTGTTGTGATTGCCTTTGCTTTGCTTCCCCCTGCCCCTTTTCTTTGCTTATTAAACCATCTTTCTCTCAACACACAATTTTTCTCACTTTTGCTCTTAATATTCTCTTCTCTGTCCTGCTGGAGCCATTGTGCGTGCTTGGTTACTGGTTGAGGTAAATCTACCCAACTGGCAACAGACATCAAACTTGAAAAGTCACAGCATTTTGCAGAACAATTAACAGTGACCCTTGCAGTATTAATTTGGGATTAAATGATTAACAGCTATCGCTGTTGAGTTTGTGCTTTTCTATGATAAAATCCAGGAAATCAGCAGTAAGTTTGTATCAGTGGATGCTATTCACATGCTTCTACTCTCCTTCAAAGGAGGAATGCCTCCCCAAGATACATTTGTCAAGTCTGTCTTTTTGTTTAATGGGAGTTTTGGTTTTTTAATGTTATCCTGAACCAAATAAAACATTTTTACTTCTCTGTGCTGGAGTTTTTTCTTAGAAATATTATTGTTTCCTCTGGTATGCACTGGAAAATATTTCATAATTTCTTTCATTTTCTCTCTGCAGTGGGCCAGATGGAGAACATATCCCCTGGACAAATTATTGACGAACCTATTCGTCCAGTTAACATTCCACGGAAAGAAAAGGACTTCCAAGGCATGCTGGAATATAAGAAGGAGGATGAACAAAAACTTGTCAAGAATCTTATTTTAGGTAAGCAGTTTTCACAGCTGCTGCCTCCTCTGCTCCCACACACCCTGAAAACGAACAATGAGAATTGAATTGGAGGAGCACAGAATTTGCATTATGAAATGAATAGCTTATTTTGGTTTTGACAGTGTTTAGTTTATCTACAATTCTAAATGTCTATTGTAATTTAATCATCCTTCCTGAGGAGTGTTTTACATACTAATGTGCCTGCATGAGTTTTAGCAGGCAGTTATGATTTTTGTTTTATTCTGTTCTGATATTTTACCAAGAAAATGGCGGCTCTTAATTTTCATTGGCCCTATGTAGATGTGTGTGGACCAAAAACTGCAGAGGTCGCAATTATCTCATAAAACATCTTCCAGTCATTTTACACTTAACAAGACAATGTGTATTTGTTTTTCCCAAGAGCTGAAACCACGTGGGGTAGCTGTCAACCTGATTCCAGGACTACCAGCATATATTTTGTTCATGTGTGTGCGCCATGCGGATTACCTTAATGATGACCAAAAAGTGCGGTCATTGTTGACTTCTACCATCAATGGCATCAAAAAAGTGTTGAAGGTTGGTTAGTCTGCTTGGTTTAGAAAAATGTCAATTTAAAATCTGCTTTCAGTTTTATGTTAGAGGAGTAAGGAAAAGGCTTTCAATGAATTGACTCCTGGTTTCTGATCAGTAAACTCTGCCCACTGAGGTCACAAAAAAGGGATCTTAAGAAGCAACAAATTACATCAATGGTATTTTTTCCATATAATACCATAGATGCTTTGAATTAGGGGAAAAAGAACTCCCTTCTTTTTTATTTGAATAGCCTTCCTCCTCTGAAGCTCTGCTTCTAAACTTTTGGATGTAGTCAAGAGTTTGCATAATGAATGAGTCTTTGTTAATCTTTTCCAGAACACTTAATTAAAATGTTTAATTTGCAGTTTTGGCTCACAAATCCCCCCATTAGCTTCACCTGCAGGTAATAATATGTTACTGCCTAAAGTCTTTGCGGTGAGTTGGCTAGGATTGTTTAGGTCAGGGGTATCTTGAAGGCATTATTAAGACATAAATATGTCCTAAGCATCATGGAGGTTTTGTAGCCTTTAAATGAGACAGATGTGCTCAAAAGCCAAGCATTTAATCAAACTGCATTTAGTAAACAATCCTGCAGGAGCTTAGATATTCATAGAAAATTTCTGGGCATTTCTAAGTGACTGGATTGCATGCTGCAGAGCTCTGGAAATTTTGATTTACTCAGCACATTCCAGATCCTGTGTTCTCTGGTGAGGAGGGTTGGTTGGTTGGTTTTGTTCTCCTTCTCAGGCTGCCAAAACGGTTATGATGTGAGCAACATTCATCAAAGCTGAATTGGGTGTTTTGGGAATACATTCACACTGCCCAGTGATTTCTGCACAGAGCAGTTAGGGCAGGTGTGTAAAACATAGAAAGTTCATATCTGTGGTGGAAATCATATTCTGAAAGTCCTTGAAAAATAGGACATAAAACAGGGAGGATGATCAGCGGTATTTTGCTAACAGACTTGCTTTTCTAGTACATTGCTGAAACAAAGTTTTGCAAGCTGTCACAGCTACAAAAACAGTTTATTGTAGGTGTTTAATCATTTTGCTGACATTTTATTATTTTATTTCTTCTACCAGTCTTTGTTAAAATGTATTTGTTTTTATCTTCAGAAAAGAGGGGATGACTTTGAAACAGTGTCCTTCTGGCTATCTAACACCTGCCGATTTTTGCACTGTTTGAAGCAGTACAGCGGAGAAGAGGTAAGCAGTGCTCCTGTTCTCGTTTTTGTGGCTGTACAATACCACTGTGAGCACTGTTCTAGCAAATTCCTATAGTATCTCAAAGTCTCTTAAAATGGGTGTGCTTTTTGGAATGATGTTGATCACATCAGTAGGAAGCACAGGAAAATAAGATTTGAACCAGCTTCTGTTTATTGCAGGCTGGGGACCCAGAGGCTGGATGACATTGTACTCCCCAAAAGTGCCAACTCAGATGAAGCAGAAGAATCTGGCTGTTACCATTACATTGTTTAGTAATTATTTTCTGCGCTTCCTATGAAAAGGCCATATTAAGCCCATTAACCGTACTGTGGCGCAGACCAGTTTAGATTTGGAGGCTGTGTTAAGCCCAATTCCTTTTTCCAGTTTAATTGGGCTTTTGGGCATAAATGGTCAGGTGAGAGTGCCCATGCTGGAGTGCCATAAAGTTGGCAGATTTTGTTCCTCTGTCAGATTCCTGAAGTGTCAAGTCACAGAAGCAGTTGTTGCACAAATCACAATTGAAAAGCAAATCCTAGCATTAGCCTCAATCAGAAGACCCAAATTGAAGTTTTGAGGGGCTGTGGCTATTATTTTCAAAGTATTATTTGTGAGTTGCATGGAAAAAACCACAAATACTGGGTTTGTGTAATATTTTTGTATTCCATTAGAGCATTAATTTCTGTTGGTTTATGAATTCAGGGATTTATGAAGCATAATACGCCTCGTCAGAATGAACACTGCCTCACTAATTTCGATCTAGCTGAATACAGACAAGTACTGAGTGACTTGGCTATTCAGATCTACCAACAACTCGTCCGAGTGTTGGAAAACATTCTGCAACCAATGATTGGTAAGGCAAAGTTGAATTCTTTAAATTTAACATTGTAGTACCAAATGGAAAGTTGTGATGGGGGTAATAAACTGTATCTTGTATTTCTTCCTAACCAGTAGCGTGTCATTACCGGTTCTTGTGGTATTCTATTTACAGATGACAAGGACTATACTGGACAGGTTGGATTAGAGGAAAAAACTAAACTGTGGGTAGTTCTTCTAGCAGTGCTAGAATAAATGGATATACCTTATTCATGCTTGTCATAAATCATGCATTTACAGGAATTGGACTGTTTGGACAGTCTGATTTATTTTTTTTCCCTGTTGGGAAATATCCCATGGAAAAATTAGACTTCAATTACATGAGAACTTATAATTAAATTGAATATGGAGAGTAATGGTTGTTATTATGAACAGCAATTGACAGTGAAATAGCAGGTATGAAGCTCACATTCAAGGAGATTTTTTTTCATTACAGATACTTTTTTCCTGTCAGACAGTACTCACATTTTCATTACACTTTCCAATCACAACATTTAGAAGAATGGAACAGCTCTTGTTTTGCTGACTCTGATATTCATATAATCATGGGAGGAAAGAAATGCTTTGCTAAGCTAGAGTTAGACTTCCCTTTCAAACACAGATGATGGCGTCTTTATGTAAGTGAGTTTATATTCTGCAGAACATAGTGGGACACAGAACTGCTGGAAATCATGGTCAAGTGTGGCATGCAGGAAACCCTGCTCTTCCTGTGTAAATACTGTTTTGCCATCTTCAACAATTGCTTGCATGTTGGTGGTTTTCAGTCATTATAATAATGTTGCCAATCAAATGCAGTTTCAGGAATGTTGGAGCATGAGACAATCCAAGGTGTCTCAGGGGTGAAACCAACAGGGCTGCGGAAGAGAACATCCAGTATTGCTGATGAAGGAACCTATACTTTGGACTCCATTATTCGGCAGCTGAACTCCTTCCATTCAGTGATGTGTCAGCATGGAATGGATCCAGAGCTGATCAAGCAGGTTGTCAAGCAGATGTTCTACATCATTGGGGCTGTAACGCTTAATAACCTTCTCCTGCGCAAGGACATGTGCTCATGGAGCAAAGGAATGCAGATAAGGTGAGAGAGCTTATGTTATACTTTTCTGGAATGTGCTGCTGAAAACCTTAGTGAACTCTTGGCACTGCTCAGCATCATTTTGGTAGAAAAGCAGATGCATTTTGAATGTTTATTTTTCCACATACAAAAGCTGCCAGTGCTGTTCAATTGATGTTGTGAGGTTCAGTCAAAAAGAGCTTGGTTAAGTTAGGCCAAATCCCACCTGGCTTTCATGGAAATGCTATAGAAGCAAATCAAAAGTATTTCGTCATCAAGTAGGAATCAGAAGTGTAGGTGAAATGTTGGTAGTTGCTTTCTCATCTTTTAGAGTAGCAAACATCCTGTGTTCTTTGTATGCTGGTGGCACAATGTACACCTGCTGTGTTCACCCAACCTGTAGTTTGCTGCATCCTGTGATAAGTCCTGTGCCATCTTCCTCTGTTCCTGTATCTGACATTGGTCATCCGATACATTCTACTGGCATTCCAGTCCCTAAAGTGACATTGAAAAGCCTCACTGTCCTTCTACGTGGGCAAAACCTTAGTTTTCTTTCTTATAACGTTCCTGCAGTTAATAGGAACAGAAACAGATGGGAAAAGCTGGTTAATGGAACTCTTGGCCCATAGTTTCTGTTTTGAAAATCAGTATTTCCTGTCTTAATCAGAAGGAAAGAGTATGAAGACAAAATTACAAGAAATTACAAGATAAAACATGTAAAGACAAGAAAACCTGGGGAATAGAAATTGCATGTTTTCAATTTGGCCATCATCAAGAATTAGCATCTTGCTATTCTTACCTCTTTGTACAGATACAATGTGAGTCAGCTAGAAGAATGGCTACGAGATAAAAATCTGATGAATAGTGGGGCTAAAGAAACACTGGAACCCCTCATCCAGGCTGCACAGTTATTGCAAGTGAAAAAGAAAACAGATGAGGATGCTGAAGCCATTTGTTCAATGTGCAATGCACTGACTACTGCCCAGGTAAGCAAACTCTCATTGTCTGTTCTGTTCTTTTTGAGCAGTTCTCTGCTCTGCTGCTGTTTCCTATGCCTGCCTGCACTGCTGTTGCACATGGGTCAATGATTTCTTACTTTGTTTTGCATTAGTAAAATTGAAAAAATTAAGTTGGAGGGGTAAAAAAAAGACCAGACCTTTCCTGAGGTCTGATGTTCAAGAAAAGTTTTAGAGCAAATGAAAGGGATCTCAATAGATTGTGCACTCTGTAGTACTATGCATAGTATCTCAGTTTGTGAAAATCCTTAGAGAAAGCTCTTCACTCAAAGACATCTCTGTACTCTGTAGCTCTGCCTAGGATACCAGGAAATGATCTTTCTGCCATCAGAGTTAGTATCCAGCTAATGGACAATTCACACAGAACTGTTGTCTCTGGGTCTGCAAACAGAAGTGTTAAGTTACTGTACCCATTAGCCTTGGAAGGCTGAACCAAGCACATTTCGATGAACAGCTGAAGACTTCTCTTTGTTAAAGCTTAGATTTTGTACAGATAAAGTTGCAGTTTTCTTTAGCAGGAGTAAATGAATCCAAGCATCTTTGATGTTTACTCAACTATCCCTTTAGGGAAAGGAAGAAATTTCTCCATTTCTTTCACAATGGGACTGGCAATAGCAGTTGCATTGATACAGTCATTTTGATTTAGTAATTCATATTGCTGGAAAAATCTGTTAATTTTTTACTGAAATAAGTCAGAATTCCATGTGTTTTGAGTGTTTTAACTTTGTTTAAAAGTGTTGTGTTTTTAAAGAGAATTGTGTAAAAAAGCAAAGAGAATTTTTAATAAGTTTTTTTACAAGTTTAACCCATATTATTACTTAAAGTCTTTGTGATGCAGTTCTCTCCTTTGGTGGTTTTACCCCTATTTTTAGAGAAATAGCTCACTCTTTTGAAGAGCAGTGGAATCATGGAATCATAGAATAGTTAGGGTTGGAAATGACCTTAAGATCATCTAGTTCCAGGAGTCATAAGACTCTTGAATGGAAGCTACAGAAGATCACAATTACAGGGTCGAAATTAGGGTGAGAAATAAGGCACGCTTCCAGGGAGTGTAGGAACACAGTTACTTATCTTCTGGTTTTACCATACGTTGGTATTTTCCACACACATGCAGAAATTCAGAGTTTCTGCCTCCAAACAACACACGCTCTGGAGGAGGCAGTCATATACCATAGCATTATGATTGGAATTCCCTTTATATCAATGAAGCAAAAAATAAGGAATACTTGTAAAGAGTTTTCATTTTAAAGTAGGTAATTTAAAATGTGTATTATTAGTAACCATGGATGCATCTGTTGATTCAACAGTGAAGTTAAACTGAGAATGGTTGTTCTTCTTCACAGATTGTAAAAGTTCTGAACTTGTATACTCCAGTTAATGAGTTTGAAGAGAGAGTCTTGGTATCGTTTATACGTACAATACAGGTATGGCTATATCTTTTCATCTATAATCATCTGACTATTCCTAATAAACCTTCTGCTGAGCCAGAATAGCTTGTACCCTGAAATACATTCAGGAGTTTGAAGTAACTAAATTTGGTGTTGTCAGCCTTAAAATTATAAGCAGCCACAATTTACTGCCACCAGGCTTGCATAAAAATGTTAGCTTCCCTGTCAGTATCTATGAGATTTCTGGAAAGTGAGAGGGTTTTGTGTGTATACATCCCTGTGTATGTAAACACAACTTTACGCCAACTTTTCAAGTGGTAGCATTTATATGTGCAAATTTACTTCCGTCAGACCTGTATCTGCATGAGAAGTTCCAACTGCTTTGAAAACTGAGGCCTATCTTCATTCCAAAGTTCTTCATTTAGCCCTTCTATATAAGTTTATATATATTTTATATATACAACTGCTGTAAAGTTATAAAAACTTCCATGTAAGTTTTATATATATTGATGAAAATGAAATGTGTTGAAAACTCCAAAGAAAAGCAGCCAATAGAGCAAAGTAAGAGAAACAAAGATGATCTTTCTTGTCTGTTGGAAATTGAATTGCATTACTAGCAGGATAATGGAGATCGGGAAGGTATAAAACTATAATTTCACTTACTGAAAAGATGCCCAGATAGTGGGCAAATTCTTCCTTTTGCAAGGAATCTTAATATTTCAGATTGCATTGTAAGGGTAAGATACGCAGCACCGAAAATGACAAAAGTAACTACAGTCAAAGCCATGATTGTTGCAAATGTGTTGGGTCAAGTTAGCATAGAGTGTGTGTCTGTACACACCTGGGTTTCTGTAAGCATAGAAGAAACACTGCCTCTTTGCAGGATGATAATAATCAATGAATAATTGGCTAAATGCTGATTTAATCACTTTCTTATCTTTGCAGATGCGTCTGCGAGACAGGAAGGACTCTCCTCAGTTGCTCATGGATACTAAACACATCTTCCCTGTTACTTTTCCATTTAATCCGTCTTCTCTGGCATTAGAAACCATTCAGATCCCAGCCAGCTTGGGCCTGGGCTTCATATCACGAGTCTGATCGCAAGGATATACCGTCAGTGTTAGATGGAGAATCAGTTGCCTCATATCTTTACCCATTAAGACATAGTGAGCCACTGAAAACACATTTTCTGAACACTCCATATGTATGCCCAGATCTGTAGTACAAGTAAGCGGAAACCATAACAGCACCACAGATTGGAGGCTAATAGAAAGATGTGCATTTGTGTCCAGTCATTGCATTTATGAGGACATCACCAATTCATGCATTTCCAGAACATGGAAATCGGGTTTGGACTAAAATTGTGTCTTCAGCTGTCTAGAGACATTTTTAGATCTTAAGTAACATATTTAAATAGTGTAAATTAAACTCAGTATGTAATCTTCTCATAGGCAGGGATCAACAGGGACAGCCCTGAACACGGAAGACTTGAAAGTAAGGCATTTTGTAGTAGAATACGCAGTCACTTGGGAGCCTGTTACATTTAATTTGTGAAAACTGGAGTAGAGGAACACAAGCTGGCAATATAGAAAATGATTTCTTAAACTACTTATTTATGTCAGTTTGACATGAATTCTAGTGATAAGTCTTATAGCTCACTATATGCTATAACTTAGGTGTTCATTTGTTAGCACTGTGGTTTACCAAGCGTATTAAATTGCTGCTGCATATTGTGTTCTTTCAAATGTACACCAGTATCATACTAAGCACTGAAAATAAGATACTTACTTTTTTTGTTGTCAACCTTATTTACAGTGTGATGCAGTCTGTTAATTTAACTGGATTTTTGCAAGTGGTATCAAATAACACCTATAAAGGAAAATGGTAACTAAGCACAAGTAGCACACTGGAAATTACATGTTTAGTTATTTTTTAAAGGTAGCTGAAAATACACAATCTTGAAGAAAATGATCAGAAGTCAGTAATGATTTTGGTGTTTATTTGGATTTTGTAGTCTGTCTAATGTTCTTCTTTGTAGACCCCAGAAATGACAGTGTATGTTTTGAGTGTGATCCCTTTTGGTTTGTTGCCACTTAAAAAAAAAAAAATAAGGAAAAAAAAAAACAAAAGAAAGAAAAAAAGAAAAAAAAGTATTGCTTTATCCTGGAATTTGAGAGAAAAAACTTTAATAGAAAAATTTGCAGTAGGCCAAGGCTCTCATTCTTTGGAAGATTGACAAGAACGTTAGGTAGATTTTGAGTATGATGCTGTCACTTGACTATGATTCATGCTGATTTAATGGCTGGAGATCCAGAGTACCATTCAATATTGAGAAACTGAGTTATTTTGGATCTTGCACATCTTACTGGAAAGGTTCTTCTGTCTCACATATCTTCACAATAGAATTCACATTTCACATTGTGCAAATTAAGCACAGAAGCCCTGCTTAAGTTTCCAATTCTGAACTTCAAAACAGGTAGTTTGTGGTGTATGGCTCAAATATGCACGTAAAAAAAAGCCATACACATTGTTTAATTGCATTGTGCAATATTTTTTATGTATTATAATAATTAGTATCTTAGCATTAACATTA
Source organism: Forpus xanthops (assembly GCA_032466535.1). NCBI lineage: Eukaryota > Metazoa > Chordata > Aves > Psittaciformes > Psittacidae > Forpus > Forpus xanthops. The sequence goes on from JASSUY010041276.1 coordinate 23,638, forward strand.
ATTTCTTTGAAAATATTGAGAAATAATCTAGAGGTACACTATTAGACTATTTGGTACTAATCTGTTTGCCTGCAAACTCACACAAAAAGCCCTTGCTGTTAAGCATACTGAGACATTTCAGTTGTTTTTCTTGAGAGGTAGACGTGCTGTTTGTATGACTGCTAAAATCAGTAGTACAGACAACGCAGATTTTGTCATTATCAGTTTAAGACGCTCATGTCTTCTTACTTTCAAATGTGTATGCCCCATGTTATGCTTGATGGATCATGCCAGTACTTCCAAGAATCTAACACTGTATTGCGTAACTGTTTTGAATGGCCTTTGGTAAGTGATTTGGATTGCTGTCCTGTGCATGGTTTACCAAACACTCTTTTTTCCAATGTTACTTGATTCTTGAAACTACAACTACTACTGTTAAGTGGCTCCAGATAAGGTATAATGTAATTTTCAGACTGTTAGGGGTACTGTACTTGTAAGAATGTAATGGGAAAGCCTTCATATCCAGTAACGAGGTTAGGAAAGAAAATACCTGAGAACATGCTGACCTATGAATTTTTTCTCCTATTGAAAACCAAACTATTGGCATTACAGTATGTTCCTACTATAGATCAGGAAATGTATCCACTACTTAAGCATTAGTATTCAAAATGTATGCCTAAGTGGATTTTTGTTTCATTTTTAAGTTTGTTTACCTGTAAAAAGCCTTATTGTATGTTGGTTCCTTAAAAAAAAAAGTAGTGTTTAGTAATTTATAGGTATTATCCTTAAACTCAGTGGTTTGACTGGTATTACTTTTATATCACATTAAAAGTATATGCTGCTTGACATGTTTCAAAGGGAAGTACCTTTAAGTTGGAAGAGATATGTAGTTGGTAACTCACCAAACATTTTACATGGCAGTATTTTACATGCACTTTTCAGAAGTAAAATTTTAGTGTCAGTGTATAATATATCTTTCACTTTAGCACTAATCTCTCTTTAACCATGGAATATAATGCAGATCTATTTTAACAACTTGCTTTGGATTTTCCCTTTGAATCATTGCCATGCTCTTTTAATGTGGACATATCTTTTATATTTTAATTTATTATCCATTGCTATGATAGATTTTATCGGATGCTGGAAAGATACTTGTCAACAACCCCTTAGAATTATATACAGTTATTATAGAGAATTTGCACAATAATTACCTCATTCAGTCTGGTGTATTTTTATTCCAGTGATCATTTTATTCTGATGTTTAGGACACAGTCTTCTATCCAAATTGCTTCTCAGACTTCAGTCTGGTATGGAACACAAAAGTGCAGAAGTCCATTAAATTCAATTAAACACCAACATTTGCAATTTGAAGGTCTGTGTAATTTGTGATTTAAACTGAACACATTTCAAATACCGTACAAAAACAGTGAGTAAACATTTGGATTTTTAAGATGCTGATACTTCATGGGATAAATAAAGCCTTTAAACACAGGTTTTCACTCAATGCCACTACAGTACATAGATGAAAACCAGAACAGTGTCAGAATGACCTGAGCTCTGATTCGTTGTAGTGTCTGATGTTGTACTTAGTAAATGTATACATCATAAAAGCTGTAGCCTAATAGCTATCACTGGAAAATGTCCAAATAAAAATACAACACTAAGGTTTGCTTTGGATTTTTGTGTTTCCTTGTGTGGTTGTTCATACGCCGTTTGTTGGCACAGTCCCTGGATGGTCACGGAAGTTCCCTGCACCTTCATGGCAGAGTTCGTGTTGACTGCCAAGGGAGTTGGTTCCAATCTGAGGGTTGTGTAAATACACACCCGGACAGTAACAGTGTGCCATAAACTGCTGGTTGGAAATGCTCTGTTCAGTGTCACCCACTTCTGTTAGCATATTTTGTCACCAAATAGTTACTGAAATAAGAATGAAGATTTGTGCTTTGCTAAAACATTGTGCATCTTCAGTGGCGGATCCTGGGCTTCTGGCATATATGCCGAAACCTGCTGCTAGGTTTGTTCAAGTTGTCTTCCTCATAAAGGATATTTAAATATAGTACCTGTGAGTGCTCTAAGCTTACTAACTGAACTCTGAGATGTTCGTTTTCATCTTGCTCTAAGTTTTCTAGAGAAACCCCTGATGGTGTCTAATAGGTGACTGATGTGCTTGGTTTTTTTCTCTGCCCGGTCTCCCCCCGTGATCCCTCTGCACCCACAGTACCCGTTATCCCTGATCCCTAATGATGTATGCAGACGCCAACTTTGCTGACGTGCTGACTGGGACTGCTCCGCATCCCCACTGCACCCCTGTACCTCCGAGTCGGGAGCTGCCCTGCAGGCTGCGGCACGAGGACCGCCGCTCGGCTCCGGATGCTCTCCCGCGCGGCTCTGCCGGAGCCGCCCTGCGGGAGGGGCCGGGAAGGGTTCCGCTTCCCCGGGGCGGCCGCGGCAGCGCTCCCCGCCGGCCCGAGCGGCCGCTCTGCCCCATGGCGCTGGCGGAGCTCTACACGGAGGTGAGCGGGAAGGGGAAGGGAAGGAGCGGGCGGGCTCCTCCTGCCGCAGCGCGTCTGTGCTCGGGGCCGCGCCGCCGCGGTGCGTTACAGCCTGAACCGCTCGTGCTGCGCGGGGTGCGCTGCGTTGGACCTCGGGGCTGCCCTCGGGCAGCTCGGCTACGGCACATCGGGGCGGGCGTCAAGTCCCGCACAGCGCGGGAAAATACGGCCGGTTTTTCAGATAAATACCTGTTTCTGGAGACTTTTGGCCGTTGTGTGTAGGGCTCTGATGTGCTAGCCGGCAGTTAGGCACTCTTAAAGTTTAACAGCACTTCCCTGCCCACTTAATCTGGGGGTTCTGGTGCTTCTCGTTATGCGGATATTGGGTGTTTAGCAGCACTTGGCACTAAACCGAAGTTTTCTCCTCTTTAACGCTACTGCTGTATTTTTTGCACAACTTTTCCGACTTTTCCTGTAGTCGCCAGTGGTGTGATGTGTCGTTTGTTTGCTTAGCTTTTGTCATGGGTTCAGCAGCAGCGGTCAGTTTTCTCCTTGGTAGCTGGTGCAGTGCTGTGCCTGGCCTGGAAATAGCACTGATAACACCAGTGTTTTCAGTTACTGCTTGGTAATGGTTTGATCTGACCAAGGACTTTCTGAGCTTCATGCTCTGCGCGGGAGGAGGGGAGGCCGGGCGGAAGCAGAGACAGGGCACCTGACCCAAACTGACCAAAGAGGTATTCCATACCACAGCACGTCATGTCCA
>JASSUY010041278.1:0-13855 GCA_032466535.1 Forpus xanthops
CCACAGAGCTTGGTGTCATCAGCAAACTTGCTGAGGGCGCACTCAATCCCACTGTCCATGTCACTGACAAAGATGTTAAACAAGACCGGTCCCAACACTGATCCCTGAGGGACACCACTTGTTACTGGTCTCCAGGTGGACATTGAGCCGTTGAGCACAACTCTTTGCATGCAGCCATCCAGCCAGTTTGTTATCCACTGAGTGGTCCACCTATCAAATTGATGACTCTCCAACTTAGAGACAAGGTTGTCATGTGAGACAGTGTCAAATACTTTGCAGAAGTCCAGGTAAATGACATCAACTGCTCTACCCCGTCCATCAGTTCCATAGCCCCATCATAGAAGGCCACCAAATTGTGAGGTGTCCCTGCCCACGGCCGGGGGTTGGAACTGGATGAGCTTTGAGATCCCTTTTAACACAAACCAGTCTGGGATTGGATGACTCGGTGAAACAAGAACACAGAAAATCGTCTTTATTCTTCTGTAGATTGCTAACTTTTTTGCCCAAACCAGGCAGTGTAGAGAAGGCTGTCATGGGCGGGAGGCCTGAGATAATGCGGAGCTACCTGGCTGACCATGATGGAAGTAGACCAGCTGTACTGATATTGTCCCCCTTGCGGATGGCGCAGTGCAATGTTTCCTTATTCGGATGGAGGTGGATCCACCACACCATCTTCTTCGCTGATTTTGCTGCTGGATCTTCTGGTGTTTCTTGGACGTCAGATAGTCTATGTCCATGGGCTTGTCCTCTGATGGATCCACCTCCATCGATTCCTCTGCTTCGGGCTGGTCCACTTCTATCGGCTCCTCACTGAGGCTGCCTCTCGCTTCTGGCCTCTTCCTCTTCTTGCCTGGTTTGGGCACCACCATCCCCACTCCCACAGCCATTCTTGGGCAGCTTGCTGCCTTGCTGGCGACAGAGTTCCTGCTTGTGGTTTCTGGGCCTGGGACCTCAGCAACTGCTGGGTGTTTGCGGGGTCCCCGTATTTATAGCGCCCAGGGTAGAACATGCTCTGTGACATTGCCAGCTTGCTTTCAAGGTGATGGAGCAGAGAGTCCTGCCTGCAGTGGGGACTTGATGTGTGCCTCCTGAGAGGCTCTGATGCTGTGACTTTCCAGCAGGCGCTGGGGAAAAGGGTCCCTGCTTTTGGACCTGTGTGCCCTGAAGACAATGCCCAGGGCAGGGGCAATGGCAGAGTATTTATCCCTCAAGCATTCTTAGGCGTTTCCTGCCCTGCATGCATTGCCTGGGAGCCCAGGCCGGCTGCTGCCTGCCAGCCCCATTCCTCAGCTGCAGAGATCAGCAGAGAACAGGGCAATCTCACCAAAGGGTGACTGAGGACCATTCCTTGGTGCATCCCACCACAGCAGCATGGAGGAAGAGCAGGCCAGGGTGCTCTTGGAGGTGCCAGATATCCTGCCCTCAGCCTAATCCCTGCATCCAGCCGGTTCTTTACCCACTAAGTGGTCCACCTATCAAACTGATGTCTCTCCAACTTAAGAGACAAAGATGTCTTGTGGGACAGTGTCAAATGTTTTGCACAAGGCCAAGTAGATGACATCATCTGCTCTACCCCTGTCCATCAGTTCCATAGCCCCATCGTAGAAGGCCACCAGATCGCTCAGGCAGGATTTCCCCTTAGTGAAGCCATGCTGGCTGTCACCAAGCACCTTGTTGTTTTTCATGTGCCTTAGCATGCCTTCCAGGAGAACCTTCTCCCAAGTTTTGCCAGGCACAGAGATGAGGCTGACTGGTCTATAGTTCCCCGGCTCATCCATTTTCCCCTTCTTGAAAACGGGGGTTATATTTCCCTTTTTGCAGTCATCAGGAACTTCACCTGACTGCCATGATTTTTCAAGTATGATGGAGAGTGGCTTAGCCAGCTTCATTTGCCAGCTCCTTCAGAACCCATGGATGGATTTCATCAGGTCCCGTGGGCTTGTATACGTTCAGGTTTTTAAGACGGCCTCAAACCAGATGCTATAGAATCCCTTCCTGTTATCTTTCACATCCCTATCCAAGTTTAATTCTAAGTGGGCCTTAGCTTTGCTAACCCTGTACCTAGCTTCAAGCACAACATCCCTCTGTGCTTCCCAGGCCCCCTGTCCTTGCTTCCGCCTTTTCTAAGCCTCTTTTATCCTTCAACTTTTCATCCTCAGCTCCTTATCCATCCAAGGAGATCTCCTGGCCCTCATGCTCCACTTCCTTCTAGTAGGGATGTATCACTCCTGAACTTGCAGCAGGTGATCCTTGAATGTCAACCAGCAGTCTTGGGCCCCCCTGCCCTCTAAGGTTATCTCCCCTGGAATCTTACTGAGCAGGTTCCTGAAGAGGCGAAAGTCTGCTCTCTTGAAGTCCAGGGCAGTGAGTTTGCTGCACCCCCTCTCACTGTCCTGAGGATCTCGAACTCAGCCATTTCATGATCGCTGCAGTCAAGGCTACCCTGGAGCATCACATTTCCAAACAGTCCTTCCCTGTTGGTGAGGATGAGGTCAAGCATGGCACCTCTCCTTGTCGGCTCTTCTATTACTTGCAGAAGGAAGTTGTCTTCCACACAACCGAGGAACTGCCTGGATTCCTTATGCCGAGCTGTGCCATCCCTCCAACAGATATCAGGGTGGTTGAAGTCCCCCATGAGAACGTGGGCCTGTGAGCGTGAGGCTATTCCTATCTGTAGAGCTCTTCATCCACTGAGTCCTCTCGGTCAGGCAGTCTATAACAGATCCCCACAATAATGTCTCCCATCGCTCTTCTCCCTTTAACCCTGACCCACAAACTCTGTCAACTGCTCACCTGTCCCTAGACAGAGTTCCATACTCTCCAGCCTATCCCTAACATGAACAGTAACACCCCCTCCCTGCCTACTGGGCCTGTCTTTCCTAAACAGCCTATATTGATGTAATGAAAATCAGAATTGAACCCTACTTTAGAATTACAGTTTTCCCCCATACTGTGTCTTCATCAGTACAATTAGAATTACGTTTTTTTCTCCATTTGTTATTTTATCATGCAAGTCAATGCTTAGATTCCTTCAAACTCCGCACACTGCTGTTGGTCTTCATGTTTCGCTGATACAGGTGGAAAAGCAAAGCAATTCTTCCCTTGTGTGTGTGGTTTGAGGCTTCAGTTTCTCTCATACTTTCTTTCCTCTATCCTCTATGTCCTGGCCATTCTTTTCTTTCCACTTAGCTTCTGATCACTGAAGCAAAGAAGCTCTCTCTGCCTCTGGGTCCTGCTCTGGAATATCTGGCCGCACAGAGTTAAGGTGTTTAGTGACAGAGGCTTATGCATCAGTGAGGGCGTGGGAAAGAAAGGGAATTACTGTACAACCTGGGTTTTGTGCCAATAATGTAATAGCGCAGGAAAAAAAGAGATCTTTTTGACTCTGTTCTGAGGAAAAAGTTTGTATCACCAAGAAAGAAAAAGATGCAGCAGCAGCTTTTTAAGGGCTTTGTTAATGGAAAATAAACCATTCTTTCCAAAGCTGATTAGCTCAATGGTTGCTGGTAGTTTCCTGTGTTAGATTTTGATTTTTGATGTCTTTCTCCTGAGTCTGTCAAGGATCTGCTCTCCAAATGCTGTGGATGAGGTCTAGCTTTTGGTTTCAGTTGCTCAAATTCAACACGCTGAAAAAGACGGCAGTTTTACCAACATGCTGCAGCATATGTGAAGCTGGAAATTGAGATGCTAGAAAGATACAAAACAAGGGAGAATTCAAAATGTTTGGGAAGAGAGTGTGAGGACAAGGTATATATGCTATGAAATAGCATTGTAAGCACTCCCTGGAAAATATATCTTCTTTGGGTGTTTTTGCTGACTTATTTTCCCATGCACTGTCTCATGAACAGTGTTGAGGAGCTTTCCTGTTCCCATTTGTTTCGGAAATGTATTTTTGCATGTGTCTAGGTATAAGTATGAGCCTGGTTTGAAATAAAATAAAAAGGTTAATGTTTGTGCATTTTGCTGAGTTTGTGTTTCTGTGTAGAAGACTTTCCTGTAAGATAATTCAGTAGAGCTTTGTCTTGAGATGCTAGCAAGATGTGAGGTCACTATCTGCATTGTAAGGTAAAAAAGCTATCCCAAATGATGTCAGAAGGCAGAGCCATTGGGAAATGGGTGATATTTTAAGTACTTTACATAGCAGCTTTGTGCTAAAGAAAGTGTGACTTTGGGGAATTACTGACTTGCCTTGCAAATAAATTTATCCAAACATTTTAAAAACACGTATGACTTTTTAATTATTTGTGGGCACTTAGATATTCCAGCTGTGCTGGTCATGTAGCATGTATGGTAATGCTATAAAAACACATAGTCAGGAATTGAAATTTAAACAAAAAGCAAAAGATAAGTTTCCTGAGTTTTAAAAATGGGACTCTGATGAAATAACCAGCCTTTCCAGGTAGATTATCTCTTGAAGCTTTGTGATAATTACTTGAAACTCTTGTTTGGGCTCCATGAAGTTGTGAGATAGCTACCAGGATGATGGTGCTGTAGCCCTATTTCCATCTGGCTGTGAGTGCAGGATGTTAGTCCATTCTCCTGACAGGTGCAAGCCTGCAAATGATGATACTCTGGTGTACTAGTAAGTGTTAAGGTTACAACTGCTGCTAAATGTAGTCACGTCGTGCAGTGGGCTGAGTTTGCACCTTCTGTCTCCCTGCTTAGATAGTCAAGGGTGAGAGAGCAGCTCCAAAAACGGTCTTCAGTGGAGATGTCCTCCTGACTGCACAGTGAGCCTGAGTGGCCTCCCAGAGGAGACTAGGGCTAATCTTTGGAGAGCTTGGCCCTCATGGAGCTTCAGGTGTTCCCCTGACTTGAAGAGGTCCTGCCTGGGTAACGGAGATCTCCCTTCTCCTAACAGAGGAGAAATGCTCTTGATTTAGGATGCCTTCTAAAACTTGCAGAAAAAACTAAGTAGGGAGGACAGTCATAAAGGTGAGAAGATTATAAAGGAAGTGAAATTGAGAACGTGGAAACTGCAGGCTTCCTTTAATTTCTGGTAGAATGAAAATCTGTGTGGGTCTCCTGGATTTATTAACCATGTGTACTATTGTTTCTTCATTTTCCTCTGCCACTCTCTTCTTTCTGTGAATAAATAATGATGCTCCTTCGTTATTTCTGATCAGCCAAGGAATGTGTATCTGCCCTTACTATGAAATGTCTGAGGGAGAGTCCTGGTGTCCCCGTTACAGTGTCCACATTTACCTGATTGCACAGTGCTGGCAGGAGGCTGTGTTTTATTAGATACCACCTTGCTGGGGCTTCTGAACATACCAGAACAGACCAGTGCTTCGAGGTAGAAAGGGAGGAGAAGCATACAGGCTAAGTGTTGCAAAGATCTAGATGCATTTATTTTTTAAAAGCATTGTGTTGCTAATATGCAAAACCAAAGACTCAATTTCTAATGAAGCACTTGTTTGTTAATGAAGTCACTTTGTGTTTTCACCTTGTGGCCTTTTAAGTTTTTGTACTATTTGGGCATAATCCTGTTTTTAAGTTCCTAGTGATAATGCAGAAACCTCGGCAACTCGCTGAGCAGCAGTTGTGGCTTTATGCTGGAGGAGGAGAAGAGGGACACTGTCCCGGTTTGATGGGCTAGAATACAGTTTGTTTGTGTATTTATCACTTCAGTCAGTGTGATGGCTAATAATGTTGATATTTAAGGTGTGCCCACACATTGGGTATTTGAGCTTGTGTTCCTAAGCTTGTTTCTAGTATGTCTGCTAACATGTGGAATGAGCAGCCATATTTTGTGTGTCAAGCTGTATTAAAGTCATCCACACTGTATTTTAGTTGGGTACCTCATCTCAGGTGAGGGGCAGCTAGTAATTGATTCTTACATTGTTTTTAGTTAGTGTTGGGCCCAGACATAATACGGGAAAATTAAAAATGAAAGCCAGTACATATGGATCAGTAGCAAAGGAGTCATACTTGACAGCAGTATGAAATAATTATAAGAAATGAGAGGAAACAAAGATAATCCTCAGATTGTACTTGGAAATCACTAATAAATATCTAGCCTTCAGAGGAAGGCTTACTTTAGTTTAGAGGTGAAGGCAGAAAAATGATAGAGCAAAGATGCCAAGACACCAGGAGAAGGCAACGTCTACATGAGCATAAGCTAAATGTCAGGAGACATCTTCAAGAATATCCCTTTTTCATAATCATTTTAATGCAATTGCCTTAATCTTTATGTAGCTGTTAGGTTAGCATAACAAATATCCATGCAAGATAAGCAAATTGACTGTTGTGTTTGTGATCAGTTCAGCTTTCTACACCTTGTGCATAGAAAATCTGATTTATTTTTCACTTTTAGTCTTTATTCACCTGCATTATTTTTCTGTCCTTTTATTTCCTTTAGCATGGATACAGCCAAAATGGGCTTATGCTGTCTATTACTCAGGCTTTGCTGATCTGCTCTGTGTATTGTTAATCACTTTCTAATTTTATGGTTTGTAACTAAGGATTGCAAATGAGTAAGATCAGATGGTAGGTTTCTGTTTTAACTGCCCATGCAAGTTCTCCAGCTGTCTTTGGAAAAAAATAAGTTAAAGACAGCTTCAGCTTTGTGTGACCTTGCCAGAAGTGGGACTAGGAGCACTCACATGTGGAGGCTGTCAAGAAACAAGTAAGTAGCCTTCCTCCTGCTTTTCAGCAGATTTTTGTCATCTATACAAGACTGTGGCAGTGCTTCTAGTGTCTTGCAATGCCAAACCAGAACCAAGCTCACAGAGTGGCAGCATGGCTTGTCTGGGCAGTGGTAAGTAACAGATGAAGGTGGGGACCCGAGGGCAAGGCTTTCTTCCTTAGCGTAAGAAAGGCTTGGCTGCTTCTGAAGGTCAGTACCATCTTGGAAATGCCAGAACTGTCGCACAGACCACTTTTTGCACGGTTAACTCAAAGGCCTTGCCTTCAGTGTTTTGGGGATGTTGGTAGATATTTTGTTCTCTTTACACTGTGTGAAGAACTGCAGCATTTTCATGCAGTGGAACTTCTGATTCTAGGCAACAGTGCTGTGGCCCGTGTAGGGTTTTGAGGCAAATCATGTGGATTGCATTGGGTTCTGGTCATGGTGCTTGAAACAGGCTAATTCTTAAGATCCATATACTTTTCCATGTATGATACTCTCTGAACATCGGTTGTTATTATATCGCTTACCTTTGACTTGAGTAGCCTGTTACCTTCAGACTGCATATGCTTACCTTTGCATGGGGAAATTTGAAAATACTTGGGATTTCAGTACCCTATTTGAGAACCACACAGAGGAGATCAGGGAGTTGAAGGTGCACGAGACAGAAGCCTTTGGCTGGACAAAAGGGCTGTGGTTGGCACACCAACAGTGGCAGCAGATTTGAAAAGATACGTATACAACTGTATGCAACATTTTGATAGGGTTTCGAAGGGCCAAAGCATCTAGACAATCCTTTCTCTACACCTTTGCAGCTAATAATGCAAGCAGCTTCTGTGTGCAGCTTCTTACAGGGTGCTTTTGGCAGATGCCATTCATTCTGCAGCTGCAAGATGGGGCTTACTTAGGTGCTTCTGTTGTGTATTTTTGTTGGGACTATGGTTTCTGGCCTTCTCCCTGTATCACTTGCAGGTAAAAGGAGAGTAATTAGGAATAGGCTGTGCTTCACTGGTTTTTAAAGGCAGAAGATGTGTGACAATTCACCTTTTTTTTTTTTAAAATCATTGAATTATGACAGTCATTTTTAGCTGTGAAACTGCAGAATAAGCACCACTAATCTTAAAGCATTATGTGTTTTTAATTTGGGATTATAATAGGTCGCGAAGGAAAGAGGAAGGAAAAAATGTAAAACTTAATATGAAGGAATATTTAATTTTATTCAGGAAACATTTTGGCAAAAATCCCCTGGATCTGCACAGAACCTACAGATTTAAGATGTCTTTGCACAGCCAGAGGCTGAGATCATGGCTGTCTAACTACAGCTGGATATTTTCATATCTGCCAAGTTTAGCCTTAAATAAATAAATGAAAAAAGGTCATGTTTCATGCTTTGTTCAAAGTCTTGAAATGGTTCTTATTTAATATTCTAGGGGATAGTGACCTCTCTTTGAAGATACTGTCCTCCTGCTGAAAATCATGCATGGAACCAAGAAAGTATCTGTTTAAATGAAGCTATGAAATGCCTGAAGGTACTTTCTGGAATCCTTTAAAATTGACCCTGGTTCAAGAAATATGCCCTACTTACTGCCAGGAGTGCAGTAAAGTCAAATCACTGGAAATCTATTAGTTGTGGGCAATTGCAAGCGTGTTACCCAACATTAACCCACAAAAAGGAAAATTAACACAGTTAAGAGTAGTTCCTGCCAGAGAAAGAGGAACAAATAGGAGCAGAAGCTGAGTGGGAAGCTTCTAGCAGCAGGAGGGGGTGACTGTAAAGATCACCTGCTCAGACATGCTTTTTTATTTCTCCCCCCTCAACTCCCTAGGTATCTTTCTCTCTCTCATTTTTTTTAAAGACACAGATGCAAATATACCTAACAGCCACTATCAAATCTGTAGTAAGGATCAACTAGCCAGGAGGCAGTTTTCAAGGACCACTGTGATCAAGAGTAATGTTTTTACGATGAGGTCATGTCCAAAGGCAGCATCAGCTGATGGTAAGCTTGTACTTGAGCACTGAATAAGCACCTTGTCTTGCATAGTCCCTGCTTCAAAGAGCGCACAATGTAATAAGTCTGGCACACATAGGGCTGTGTTTTAAAAGTTACTAATTTTATGGTTTTGGGGGTTTGGTTTTTGTTTTCTTGAAGTAATTGAACTCTTCCTTCTTCACCTTCTTCTATTTACTCATTTCTTCTCTCACCACTCCAGCAAGCCAGTTTTGTGCAAAGTGTTTTTGTTTACCTCACAGTATTAGTGTCAAGTCCTGTGTAGACAATCATGAGAAGGAAATCAACAGAAGGGAAGCAGCAGGTAGGGCAGAGAGTGTTTTCTGATAGGCCTGCGAAGAGAACATGAAGGAGGGGCAAGGAAGTTCTGTTTGCTTACTTCTACCTTCTCTTTTATATACAGTTTTCTGGCACTATTTTCCCTTTCCTCAGAAATGCCCATCTCTGTGATAGTCAGCTGCATCTGTGCTCTGCAATAACATTGCTGTTCAAATGGCAGGATGAAATGAGACATGTATGTGAGAGAAAAACACCCAGAGTCAAACAAATTCAAGCAGGATTTGGCCAGAATGTTTTGCTTCTAAGCCACAAAGCTTAGAAAAAAGTGTCTCGCCTTGTTGTGCTGTGATCATAGTCATGGCAAACCACATAGCGTCTTGCGTGGCATTTTGTGACCTTCAAAGCAATGACCTCCGTTTCCAAACACGTACAGACTGAAAGTGTTTGCAGGCTTGTCATGACTCAGCTGAGTGACACGAGTTAGTTTATGCAAATTAAACTGTGAAATAGGTCATGGTTCATTCTGGTATGGTAAAGTGGTCCTTTGCACTAGCTTGCCATTCGAGAGTTACTGTTCTTCGCTGAGTTTGATATCCCATTGTCCATTACTGAAACCAAAGTGTTTTTGAAAGTAATGATATTAAACATACGGAGATTCTTCACTCATCCTTTATTTTCTCTGTTTAAAAATACTTTTATTTAAAAGAAACAAAGTGTGCTCATTATTTTATTCCGCTGTGAAACTTCTCTCTTTTACCCCCAAAAAGAAGATGAAAGAAAAGGTCATTCACTCATTAAAACACTTGCTGAGGGAATTGAGACACCTTTTGCTTGCTGTGAGGGAGTATTGTGTTAGGATGGTTGGGATTTTTTGTTTATCTTTTATTGCCCACTAAATCTAATGGAAAGGAAACAAAATCCACCTGCTGATCATGGAGAGTGATTTACTGGTGTTTTTCTGATTTGGTTTTGGTGCTGTTTGTTGTTTAATTGTTTTGGTTGCCATGCAGGAGAATTTATAAATGATAATGTGACTGGGTAGGTGTTACTGTGAGGATACTACCATGGCTGTAGTAGTACAATTTTATTTCAGAGTTTTCTTTGACAGGTGGAGCTTTTTGCTACTGATTGCTTGGAACACAAGTTGAATTTGCGTAATAAATATTTCTGTATAGATTTTTTGAGAATGGAAATCTTCAAAAAGCTTCCCAACAGGGAATGCTGTGACTTCGTTTTGCAGCTTCCTTTGCTGTATTTTGGTGCTTTATGTTGGATTCTTCCCTTTTTGTTTTTTGTTCTAAAATGATCCTCCAAGTTTTCTTGAAGGACACTGTGCTTGCTTCCTCTCCACTTGTTTACACTTAGTTTAGGAAACCTAAAAAAGTGCTATGATAATTTGTAAGCTAATGATTTTCCTTGACCATTTTCTTCCATCCTCCAGATGTCTCTGGAGTACCAAATGGTGCAGAAAGTTCATTTTGAAATGAGTGCTGGGCTGGACTGTGTAACGTCCATAACTACTTGGATGTCAGTTGGAGGAAAATTCATGTCAGGTCATCATTGGAAACTGCTGGCGCAGCTCTGCTTCTCAGTAACTTTTAGCTCTTGTAACCTTTCTCGTTTTATTAGAAAATAGACATTGAGTAACTCCTTATCTACCTTATGTCCTTACATAAAAGGGAATGCCATGCTGGTGCTGTTAGAAGGACTGTTGAACTGTACTGATGTGGTATTGAGGGTTACTAGCGATGGAATGTCTGGAGCATGATGTCTGTAAATCTCCAGAAGTTATTACTGAAGTCCTGCATAAGTTTTTCATATTTGGAATGTTATGCCCACACACTATTAGTACCAGGTTAGGCTTGGGAGGGTGGGGTGGGGGGGTAGAGGTGGTGGTTTGGGGTTGTTTTTTTGTTGTTGTGGGGTGTTGGTTTTTTTTTTTGTTTGTTTGTTTATTTGTTGGTGTGATAGGTAAATGCAGATATTCTCTCACAATTTCCTGTTCATTGAAGAGCATTAAGACAGCAAGTCAATGTTGAACGAAACCCAAAAGTTTCTTTGTGCTGCCAACACGTTGTTGTATTTGTATCCATCTTTGTTCATTTTGCTTTCTTCTCCTTTTTCATCCTGGTAAACACTCTTCTCTTTCCTTGTTCTCTTCCTTCTACCATCCCCTGCTCAGAACTTGCTTTCTTAGGGTATGAATGATCACAGTCTTTTCAAATATGGAACTTGGTAAGGACCGGGTTTAGGGGCTGAAGGAGAAACAGCGATGAGTTTCTGTATCATCTCCATTTCATTCTACAGACAGAATTCTGCTATTTCTTGTACTGAATTGTTTTATTTGGGCTTTTGTATTTTAAAGTAGCATAAGGATTTTGTTAGGTAGCAAAAGATGAGAAGCACCTACTCTAAAGAAGCTAGCTGAATTATCCAGGTGGAGCAGGTGATAGTAGGAGTTCAAAGATGTACTGAAATAATGGGGGAAATGGTTACAAAAAATGGAGTGATACAGATATTTGTACGTGTGTGTGTGTGTGTGTAGTAATATTAAACATAATTTGCTGTACTTTGTAAGTCTGAAATTTTTCTGTGGAAAAGCTGCTTTTGCCCTTTCTTCTCTTATCCCAGAATCCTCAGCCTGACTATCGGTATTGGTTAGCTGCAGGCCAGAACTTCTTTGACCCGCCAGAAGAGATAATTCTAGCTGCCAGAATATGTAGAATATTGTTTGTTTTTTTTTTTTTTTTTTTTCTCTTTTACTAGGCTGGTAGAATTCACCACCTTAAATTGATTTAAATTGGCTATTTTAGATAATACATTGATAATGACCTCTCTTTTTTTTCCCCTCAAATCTAAGTTACTAAATGCAGTACTTTGAATTTGGGCGTAGTTAGGAACAGATTTTTATTCCTAGAATTCTGTGCCATGTCAGCAAGAACAACACTGATGTGGTACCTGACATTAAATCACATTCTTGCGTAGGGAAAGTTGTTAGAGGTATTGCACTAAAATTGTACAATTGGGCTCTGCTTAACTACCCTAGAGCAACAGATTGATGCTGCTTGGGACAGGGAAATTGGGATGAATATTCATTTGCTGTTCTCACCCTTGCTTGAGCTGATGAGGGGCCTACTATGGATATTCCTGATGTAATGTTTAAGGTGCTTGAATTGAATCTGGCATGAGACTTAAACAGTTATTGGAAGAAATCCTTCTTGAATACAGATTTTTTTTCAAATGTTTGCTGAACGTATTTTTCTGCAATAAATTTCTACAGCATTCAAATGTCTTGTCTTTCTGTGGAAGTTTCACATTTCATACACCTTACACGTGTTGCAAGAGTCCTTTCACCACAGGAGGCAAATTACCATGATTATTGTGAGTGGGCTTCTTTAGGAGCTGCAAGCAGCCTTTTTCTGTATTTTGACAATTCTACTTTCACGTTGGTCTGGGGGTCAATTACTGTTTGAAAGCCTGGCTTTCAAATTTTCCCAAACTTACTTTTTCTAGTCTGAGGATTTTTTATTTTATTGCCACCAACAGTGGGTCATTTATCTTATGGTAGCTTGAACACATGTCTTATGTGAAGGTTACTGACTTCTCCTGCTTCTTGTCTAAGCAGCAGGCAGTTAGTATAAACAAGCAACCCCTTACCCTTGGAAAATCCTTTGGACCTCCTTGGGTGGAAGGGGAGGGATTTAAGGGCGAGACAGGATTGTTTGTTTTTAAATAAAATGGACATTTGGGACAGTTCAAGTCAACAGGAGATGTATCTTCCAGCACTAGGATCTGCTGGAGAAATACTGTCACTAATTAAAGCACTGAGCAGCGGCTGCTTTAAGAGATGGCCTGTATTAATTTTGTTCCCTTCATGTTTTCATATGTATGTAGGGATCAAAGAGGTAGCTTCTCTCAGCTGTTCATGGCAGGACACCAGTGGGAAAGAGAAGTCTAGATGGTTCTCAACTTAGGTTATTTAGGTCTTTCTTACATCCTAAGAAGAGACCATAGACAGCCTGAGAAGTGTTACCTGGTGTTCCCTGGCAGGCTTACTGAACAGCCATGGGCTACGTAGGAAGGTTGGCTTTTGGTGTGTTCCAACAACAAGAAAGCTGTGAGCAAAGGTTTTTACAGATTTGTAAAAGGCAAACGTTTTCCCTGCTTTTTGCTAACATTATGGCCAACTTGCCTGCAATTTTTAGGTTGAAACCAAAGAGCACACTCTCTCAGCAGCCTTCACAAGTGACCTCTCCACCTGCAGCAGCCAGCTCCATTGGAGTTCCATTCTAGCCTTTGTGTTGAGACGTACACAATTTGTCAGTGAAAGCTTTTGGGACATTGCTAGTAGTGAAGTGGCAGGACATGATTTGGGCATCAGCCAGCGTCCAACTATCTTTCATTAGCTGATAGCTTTCTGTGGTTAAGCTCCTCCTGAAGATCTCTTTCCTTTGAATCTTAGGCACAATCCAAAGTGAATGTTTATTACATCAGCGTAATAAAAATAGTCCCAACAAGAGGGGCTTCAACTAGAGTATCATGGAATGCTACTTCTTTAATTTGCTGCTAAAAGTCCTCATAGGATTTGTTTTGCTAATAGTTTTAGTAGTCCTTTTAATTGCACAAGTTTTCCCACTCAGTTTAATTTCTACTAGAGTAGACACAAGCTACAGTTAGGTGAGAGGTGCTGTGTGGTGTGAAATATGAAAGAAGCTTGATAGGGAAGAAATGGGATCTCCAGTTCCATTGAGGCCAGGTGGTCACAGAGCAGACAGATTTCTCCATCCCAGAATCTGCTCATGCCACTGCGTATAGCTCTTGCTATATGAACTAACAGCAGTCATAGAATCATAGAAGGGTTAGTGTTGGAAAGGACCTTAAGATCATCTAGTTCCAACCCCCCTGCCATGGGCAGGGACACCTCACACTAAACCATGCC
>JASSUY010041282.1:0-16331 GCA_032466535.1 Forpus xanthops
CTTCCCATTTCCCCGGGACTGGGGAAAAAAGAGGGGGGAGTGAGCAGAACTGTTTGAGGGGCCTCAAACCACGACAGTGGTTTAACCTCTGAAAGCACCGCGCAAATTGAATGGAGGAGGTAAGATAGCATTTCAGGTTGCTCCTCACTAGGACGAGACCCTGCATTTTGCACCTCTTCCTGCAATCTCACCCTAAAGAAAAGGCGTAACAGAGTCAATGTTTTCACCAAAATTGAGCCCAAAGACAAGGAAAAAAAAAAGATACAACAATGGCAGAAGAAAAGCAGCACTGATAGCAATGTGAAAGCTCTTACATCATTCCAGTAAGGGTTTAATTGAGGGGACCCACCATGAACCTGGAGATTGAGAACAGTGTGTCAGTGGCACCACCCAGTTTTCTGTCCATGTTCTCCCTTCCTTCCCCATCAGCCCTTACAACATCTCTCTGGAGCCAGAAATCCCAGCAGATTAAAATCTCCTCTCATCTTCCCTTCCTCAGCTCCACCCCACACCTCAGTCCTTCACCTCCAGCATCAGCTCTCCCTTTATTTCTGTCTAGCTTCTCTGGGAATACCGAGAGGCGGCCCTTTGGGAAGCTCCTGCTCCAACCAGCCAGTGCAGAGCAATTACACATCACCGAGAACATCTTATAAATGAATTATAGGCTGTTTTTTCTCTTCCCAGCCTAAAGGCTTTTGTAAAAGCAACTTTCTAATTACATTAGAAGACATTCAAAAGAAAAAGGAAAAAGGCATTGCATAGTTTGCATACAAAATGTGGAAGGGTCAAGGCTAGTTCACCATCTCCCATACCCTTGAAGCTCCTTGGAGCTGGCTGCGGACTGCTGCTTGCTCCCTTTACAGGAGGCAACCACATCAGCCCTGTGGAGGGCTGTCACCAGCCAGTCATCAATTACTCTTTTATGAATGACCCTGTTTCTATCCTTGCTACAAGGAACAATTTGTCTTTGAGAGATTTGACAGAATGCACAGTCTTCTCTGTTGGCTGGTGTATCTATTAATTCACCTTTCTGATGCTTCCCTGACAGTTAAGGGGGTCCCTTCACTCAGACTGGGTTCAGCAGCTCTGTAAAACCCCTGCACTCTCAGAGAAGGAGCCGATCTGTGTCCTGTTCAGCTCTGGCTGCTGTGGCCACAGCCAAGGCCAGTTCCCTGCCAGACTTCACAGCCCAGGGTCGAGGAAGACAGGAGCTAATTTCAGACTGCACCAGTTTGGTTGTATCCCTCTCTTCCTGACCCAGTTCATCTAAGAACACACACTGTTTTTGCCTTTCCACACAGCAAACATGAGACAGTGATCTCAGCCCAAGAGAGGAATCTGTTTTCAGCTCCAGCTAGGCACATTGACTCTGTCTATGCCTGCTTCCACTGGACTGCTGGGTGCCTTGCTTGGGTGCGCTGAACTAAGAGGGAGTGCACAGGAGACAAACTCAATGTGCAAGCAAGATGCTGAAGTGAGCTGCTGTGTTATTATCTACACACTTGTCTGCAATGATACACAGTAAGGCAAACAGCCTGTGCTGTGTGTTGGCCCTACTGACATCATTCTGGGTGAAAAAATGGGCTATATCAGGCATTCATTAGGGCTTTTTTATCACAGAAATTATTTGGAGCTGGTACTTGGAATAGCTACTCCATCCTGAGCATCAATTTTGCTCTACAGAGGGTGTTTTAGGCTGGAAAGTTCATGTATAAGAATTTTACCTGGGATATTCTAGTCACTCCCTGTTGCTCCTGTCTGCATCTGACCAGATAACAGCATACTGTACCTCAAACCCCACCAGAGCCAGAGTCTTTTCCTTTGTACAAGCAGTACTAGCAAAACTGCAGTTTTCCTTCCGTCTCCTCCCATTCAATAGCAACACGGCCTTCAGGGGCCCTGAGCAGGATGTTTATATTCAGGACTGACTGCATGATGGACTATGGATCACCAAAAAGCAGGGTTTGCCAGAACTTGAGGACAGTTAATAAACCTGTCACTAATCTCCCTGTTTAAGAGGAGCTTTAACGATAATATGCAGGTTTTACAATATAATTTTTTATCCTTAAGTTCTCAGTTACTCTCTAGAAACCTCCCAAGCATCAGTGAATGGGCAGTACTGTCTGTCTGGCCTGTTCATGCTGCAAATGTAGCCACAAGACAAGCTCCTAAGAAATGAGTGCTTTAGTCAGTCTGACCTGTTCTGGTTTCTAACCACTGTGTACCCACTATCGTTATTAGGACAGCACCACTAGGGCCTGCAAAGAAAGAGCCCCCTCCTTTACATATATACAAACCTTCAGATAGCCAAGCAGGGTGAGCATTTATAATTTAAATCGAAGGGGGAAAAAAAAAAGGCCAGTAGGGAAATCGAGATACAAGGAGGAGGCGAGATCAACCCAACAGGTCAGTGACCAGGGTAATGCTCCTCTAAGCCCAGTTGCATCCTTGCTAGTGTCTCCCCAGGGTAGCTGGTTTACCAAGTGGTGGTGCAGCAGATTACTCACAGCTATGCAGACTTCCCCAGAGTGCAGCTTGGTTTCCTATACAGCCACAGATGTCAGGCATCAATACATTGGTGTCTCCCCTCTTTGATTAAAGAGCAAGTTAAATGGCCTTCTACACAAGACACACATTTTGCGGGAGAGGGAAAGTCCTTTAAAATCAATAGCAGGGGAAGGTTAAAAATCCTCTCTATTAACAAGTGGGAAAAAAGCTACAAGCTGGAGCTGGTGATCACTTCCGTGAGCTACAGCCCAGTGGGGATCAGCAGGGCTGGCTGTGATCCCAATGGCAAGTTTCAGAACCCCACAGGGCTGAACCCCACTCCTGCCTGTGATTACATCTCACCATGGCCATCGAGCTGGCTCTCCCTGCCCGCATGCCTTGCTTCCAGATCTGAGATTAAATACGAGCCTTGGGAGGGGTTAGGGTCTTGTGGGAAAAGGAGTAGTGGGTTGGCCCTTGCTGTAAGACAATGACAGTACAGGGCTTGCAGTTTAAAGCAATAAACAAAGCTCCCCTAGTTAGGATGCTGATGAGCTGCTTGAACAGAGGAGCAGAGAATAACGTTGCTGGCAACATGCTCTCGGGTATTTCCCAGGTCCCCGCTAGTTTCTGGAGAGCTGAGGACATCCTGCCATCGCCGTACAGGCTGTAGCGACCCTCCAGCTGCGTTGCCCCGGCATCTTCCGGCGCCAAGCGCGGTCCGGGGACAGCGGAGCTCTGCGGGGCCGCGGCCCCCTCCAGCGGCAGAGCCGGAGCTGCAGCCGCACCGTACCGGTAGCTCCCGGGAAGCGCGGCGGTGGAGAGGCCCCTTGGGAGGAAGCGGGCTGGCCCCGCTGCCCTGGCACGGGGGACTGCATCCACACGCACTAGGGAACCTCACGCTGTCGGAGACGACTGAAACAGAGCATAAAAGCAACCAAGGGGCATCCCGTTATCCCGTCCTGAGGGCAGAGTGGAATGCCTCATTGCCACGGCCAAGGGAAAGCACTTCACACTTTCCTCCTCTTCCCATAAGGCAATGATATCGTGTCCTCACTGCAACGGTATCATCAGACATCCAAAATGAAGACAGCCAACTCTCCCAAAGGATGCAAAATGTGCATGCTAAAGCAAAGCAAACAGGACATGCCAGGAAGCACAAAAGTAAATGGCAAGGTTGGGGGTTCTGCCAGCTGGAGGTTTCTTGGCTGTGTTACACCAAACTAGACAGTCTGGGGGAGTAAATGTGTGTCTAGAGCAAAGGACCTTACCTTCAGGTCCTCGTCCCCATGGCAAGGGGAAGGGAAAACAGCATCAGGTTCCCTCAGAGGACAGCAACTCTGGAGTTTGCTGCTGTGTTTTAATTTAACTGTTCAGGAAACAGCTATAACTTTAACAGCATGCTTTACCTAGTGGAATGTCCCAAACCATACCACACAGAGAGTAAGGCAAGCAAATAAACATTATAGAGAAGTTCAACTGTATTTTCAGGCAGCTGTGACAATCGTTGCTGGCCCTTGCATACTCATCTGTTGTTTTAGATGTAGTAACTGCAGGCAGACGTTAAAGTATACATCAGCAAAAGAGAGGGAAATTATATATACTCTGCTAGCCATATTTATAGGAACTGTGCCACTCAGGCCCCTTTGAACATCTCAGAGAGAGGAAGACTGCAGATTAAGAAGGTGAGAACATTAACTTCAGTAGCTGCCTTGCACCAAGTTTTAAGATGTCAGCTTTTCATTTCTGCCATCAGTATAATTTTTCCCAATTACATACATTACATAAATCTCTCCAAAGCTAGTTTATGTATGACAGCACTGCAATTATTTTATATTAAGTATGGTTTCATGCACAGCACCTACCTGTTAACTCCTGCCCTTCACCTAGCATGGGCAAACATGCAGTGAGCAGTGCTTTTCTGCTCATCCCTTCGGCCTCGAGGCTGGAAGCTGCTCCATTCAGACCCTGTGTGCAAGCTGTGCTTTTAAATGGAGCTGAGCTCACTAATTGTGGCATGGTCCAGGCCCAAACAGGCACTTTGTGAATGATGGAGAAGAGAAAGGTGTAATTTCAGCTCTTTTGGTACCCCTCCACCTTCTCCTTTGAGGCTGAAACTGAGGGTCCAGCCCAAAGCCCCTGTGCCTGCTGCCATGCTTTGTATGCCTTGAACTACCCACTGGTGGAGGAAGGAAGGAGGGAAACTGACTTTGATGTCACAGGTCAGAGGAACAACTTGGTACTCAAAATGGCATTGTTAAGGTTTCCCCACACAAACCACATGTTGACTTGTTGAGAAAGTAAATACAGTGGGAATCACTGTCACTGCAATTGCTTCAGCAGAGAAGCACCTGCCTTTGACCCTGCTCTGAAAGCCACATACAAGCACCTTGGCAAAAGAAACAACAGAAGGATGCAATCCTCAGCTGGAAGAGGTCATGCCTTTTACAAAAATGTGCCCTTGCAGCACAGAGTGGAGCAATAGGATGTCCTTCCCCAGGCGTGCATGCTCCCTGGCAGAGCCCCATTTTAAGCCCCCAAGTATTAAGGGTACCAATCCAAGATTACAAAAAAGCCCCACTCGATACGCACCATGGCAGTGAGGCTTTGTGATTCCCGCACCGTGGCGACAGAGCCCAGCAGGGCTGCGAGGATCAGGGTCATGCTGATGCAGATCCCAAAGTAGAAAGCTGGAAAGAAGTCAGACATGGGAGCTGCGGTCAGACACAAAGACTTCAGGGTTAACAGAGACCTGGCCCGATGCTTTCACCCAAGGAGGGAGCAGAAAGTAAATGTTGGGGAGCTGGTCCAAGGGGACCAGGCTGCAGAACTGGAATGGTTGCCTAGCAGGGCTGCAAACTCCTGAGCAGTTCCCATAGCTTTAGCAGAGGGAATCACCCTAAAAGGGCATTTGTCCATCCAGCAGACCACAAGCTGTCAATTATTTCAGCACTCTGATAAGGATCCTCTGAATAATGGGTGCTGCTGCACAGCAGCTGTCCCATGGACCCTATCAGGACTTTGCATGCTGGTATCTGGTGCAACACTTGCCCTCTGGTTTCCTCCCTGCTAAGGCAGGGTCACAGCTGGTACCCCAGGGGGCCACAGAACTGCAAATGGCTTTGTAACCCTCACTCAGAGTTAACTGCAGAGTCAGTGCTTGCAAGCAAAGCAAGTGGAAGCATTGCTGGAGAGGGGTAGCTGGGAATGGAGAACCTGCGAGGAAAGGGGGAAGGCTGTACCTAAGCTTTGGGCTAACACTGCTTTTATACCTGCCATGTTAAACTGAAATTGAAAATCAGGATCTAGAGAGGGTATATGCCCATATATGTTTAAGCCCAGAGTACGGCTCAGGAAAAGCAGCAGATGCAAGTGCAGCAGAGACAAGCAGGGTATTTCAGCATCTGGGCTGTTCTCATTTCTTTGCTCTAGTCTTGTGCCTGAGACTCAATTCATATTTCTCCCTTCTGTAGGGAAACCCCCCTACAGTCCTCCCAAAGCCAGATTTTCCCATGCATTTCAGCTCCCACGTTCAATTTTCAGCTCTGCTTCAACTCCTGTAAGAGTCCCCGTCCCTATGTCCCCAGGGCCCTTCCAGCCCCACAACACCTTTAAATCCATCTGTGGCTGAGCTCCCCCTGAGCTTTCAGTGCAGCACAGGGAAAGGCTGGGGAGACAGTGAATAGAGGGACAGGAGCAAATACAGCAGTACCTTTGGTGCCAGGAGTACAGATCTGATAAAGAAAGAGCCTGTGGGACTGTGTTAGCCCTGATGCATCCTCCAAAAGCCAGCCTCTGCCTCCTCCTATGATACCTCTGCATTTCCTTCATCTGCCCTAGGGGATTTTGCAGCTCCCACATTTAGCAAAGGTCTTACTGGGACATGACCACAACATACCTGTATGGTGGATCACTCTGTAAGAGTTGCTTTCCAGGGAGATGTTTCTGATGAGGACGAAATGTGGCCCATAGTGGGTGACTGTGCTCAGTGTGGCAATGGACAACCCCAGCAGCTGGAAAATAAAGTTTTTAGGAAAAGATTTACAAGGCAGCAGCTCCTGCTTTGAGGTGTATGTGGATACGCCTGGGCTCCATGCAGATGCAGGAAACCTGGTCATCCAAATACCACTGCTTGTACCCCAAAATAGATATAAAAGGACAAGCCTTAGACACTTAAACATACTAAAGCTCACCTCTTGCATAATGAGTGCCTGTGACACTGCACAGCCCACAGTCTCTTGGCCAGCGTTACTGAATGAAATTCCAACCATGTGAAGAAAACCCAGAGGACTGATGCTCCTGCAGCACACTCGTGCAGTCTCACCTACTCACAGAGTGTGCACATGCAGTTATGAGGGCTGCCAGCTTCAACAGTGCTTTTGGGCAGGAGTGATGTTCTCCGCATTGCTCTTTGCAATGCTAGTACCATTGCCTGCTGTTAGCTATTATTTCCTATTATGAAATATACAATATTTTGTGTATACATATTTATATATTTGTAAAAAATACAATATACTCAGCAAAAAAATGAGTCTTGTAGTACTCTGAAGTAATTTGTGCTGGCTTTCTGTCTCCACAATGTGGTGCTGGGCCACCCGTATTTCGGTCCTATCCCTGAGTACTGGCGTGACTAGGGCACAGTGTAACCATCAGCATGTTACCCTTCGTGCTGCCCAGAGCCAATCCAGGCAGTAGAGAGGGAACATTTCTGATGCACCTGCCTTCTGATGGCATATGTGCCTTGCAGCACAACCAGTGGCAGAGCTGAGAAGGAGGCACCAACAGCAGCACAGTTAAAAACACCTCTAACTTTAGCGTAATGAACCAGAAAAATACAAGATGTGAGGCCACTCCTAGCTCCTAAGATAAGATGTCATATTTTTTGGTTTTTACAACATGGAAACACAAGGCAGCTATCCCTATGTCAGATGTGACAGTTCAGTGTCAACGTAATCCCCTCTGTATGACATTTTCTAGTAGCTTTTGCTGGACACTTACAGCTTTGGAGGCTAAATAAATCCAAAATTTAGCATTTTCTCCTTATAAATAACCTCATTTTTGGCACCTACTCATCCTCCAAGCTGCACATTACTGCATATCTCAACCCACGCCCAGCAAAATGCAAAGTGTAACACCAGTTAGCTTAGATATCTGAGAAACAACACTCTAAAATCCTCCCAACAGCAATAATGTGATCCTAGCTATCCAGAGCAGCTGTGCCTTAATATCTCCTCTAAATATGCTTGGTAGCAATCCTCCTTTGATTTCCTCCAAATGACATATTTTTTATTTGGAAGAAAGAACAATGTATAGTCACTACAGCCAACAGACTTGAAATGTTGACATTTGGACAAACTATACATTTCATGTCTGATCCAAAATAAACTATTACCTTTAAATTACACTCTTTCCAAGCCACCAATCTTCTTTGAACTAAATAGAAGATTATTCTTTTCTTTAAGCTTGTTTGTTATTACTTCAAAGCTTATTATTTTTTTAAGCTTTTTGATGAAGTGAAAAGACAACAAACACACAACTCAAAAACATCCAGGTGAAGCATTTCCCAGTTTCTGTTGTCTCACATCAGCTCTAACAGCAGACGTTAAGAAGCTCCCCTTCAACTTGCTTCAAAAGCTGATAAAAAGGATCCCTGGAATTGCTTTCAGTTTGTGGTGCAGATCCACAGATCTCTCGCATACACGTTCATTGAAGCCTTGTGGTTTCCTATCCTGACCAATTCCACTTGCAGCTGACCATCCTCCCAGCAACAAGTGTGACTACAGCACATCCAGCCTCCCACTTTTGCCCCAGGGAGACAGGAGCAAATACCTTTTTGCTGAAAACCACCCATTCTGCCAGCACAACCTTTGCTTTCTCCTTCGAGGTGATGACCGGCTTGTGAAAGAGCTGCAGCAGCACGACAGCCCCGAGAAACCAGGAGTCTATCAGCGGAGGGGGGGCGATGCTGGCGGCCAGCGATAACCGTGCAGGGAGCAACGATAACTCAGGCAGTTAGCTTTGCTTGCCCTCCACCCGCGAAAAACAGAATGTGGGAAAGCCTGACCCTCCCCGAGCAGGGAGAGGAAAGGAAATGGTTCACCTCGATTCCGCACAGATCGCCCCAAACCTGCCTGCTCACCATGACACAGAGGCTGGTCAGCAGCAGCTGGCACTTGGTGGTCCTCATGCCGCACCTCAGTCCCATGGCTGCTTGTCCCCGGAGACAGCTGGCAGCTACCCCTTCAGCTCTTGATAAAGCCTGGACTTCCCCAAAGGGAGGCATGGCCACAGCAGGGCCTCTTGGGAAGTGTAGTCCCCACCACGTGCTGCTGCACCTCCTTCTTCCGGACAATTAAATCCTGGCTGGAGCAGCTGCGTTCTGCCTGGGCTCTCAGTGGGCTGCCGTCCCTCAGCCTACCTGTAGCCAGCTGGGAAAGGAGGAAAGGCGGAAAGGCAAAAGACAAAACAGCCTTTCATGGAGTTTGGAGCAACGGTTCTTAAAACAGTTTTTGAAACTGTTCAGTTATGGGTCAGTATCGAAATGCTCCTTTTTCCACTGTCATTGGGAGGCAGTTTTGCTTTAATGAACATTGTCACTAACTTGTTTTTTTTTTTTTAAATCTGCTTAAATACTATCTTGGGAAAAAAGTTTAGGAAAACATTAGGAAAAAAAAAAAAAAAAACAACCCCAACCTGTTGTTTAAAAGAGTTCAAAACCCCCAAACAGGATCTGTGTGAAAGTTTTCCCTCTCCATTTAAAAATCACCACATGGCAACAACCTTTGGCTGAGACCCTACACAAACTTTTATTTGCAGATGATGGATAAAAATCTTCTTGGTAGCACTTTATTTGGAAAAATGGCTATACATAAATATACATTATATATATATAAAAGATATATATACATAAATATACACATATACATAAATATACATTATATACATATTATAAATATATATACACATTTATATACATAAATATAACCCCCTGTTCAGGAGATCTTCACTGCCCATGGACATTTTGACTCTGTTCTTTCCTCTCTCGTAGCACTGAAGAGCCCATTGACCCACAGCTACGGAAGACTCACGTGACTTCTGGTCTTCAAAACCAGCTACCTGCTGGATGCATATTTCCTGAAAGTAAATTGTAGAAAAGCCTCAAGAACAATGTGGCCAAAGGAAAATGACTGAATGTCTTAATCATCCTCACTTTCAGAGTTAGATAAGTGGAAAATAGTGGCACTCTCCCTATGTGGCAAAGAAAGGGGGACAAAAAGTAAACCCATCCCACATCAGTAACTGTAGCTACAGGAAAATGATATAGAAGGTGGTGGATGGGAGTGCAAAAAGGAAGGAAGATGTGTTTTGGAGAGCAAATGGGAGCGAGATAACGTGTGTTGCACAAAAAACTGTGTAAACAGGAAAAAGCATGTAATGATTTTCCGACTACATCACTGGCTTTCTTGTAAGCTTTCTTGCAAAACACCTTGGTTGCAACCTCCCGAAGCAGCAATGAGAGCTCCCACAGCTCTTTCCAAAACCAGGCATCCCCCGTGGCTCGTGGGTCTCTACCGTGGAGGGGATGTCTGATGTGCAGTGGGGGATGCTGATGTACCCACGTACACATGGAGACCTTCCTCCTCCAGCTGCCAGCTGGAAATCACCTGAGAAAGACCACTGGATGGACAGCGGGAAAGGAGAGCAGGAGAGGGAGGATTACAGAGAGAGGGTAACAGGCTAGTTGATGCAGCTGATGCCCATACACCCATATCCAAAAGCAGGTCTCCTGGGGACAGGCAAGGTGGGAAAGTGCCTTATTAAACATTGTGGTGGAGTCAGGACTGCGTCTGAACACAGAGCTGTTAGCATCCATCACTTCTGCTGGCACTGGGGGACAGATGGTTGCATTTTCAAGGGGAATGACCAGTGGTACAAAAGCAGCAGGGTTCTTCCACAGGTGGAGTTACAGGTTAAGTCTGGAAGGGTTGCAAGAAGGTACAAAGCACAGCTCTGCATGTAAAATCAGCTAGGGAAGCCCAGCCAAGGGCAATGGTCAGCTAGAAGCGAGGGACAGCCTTGCCACTTTACCGTGAACACACCTGGAGCCTGTTTCACAGCGAGTGACAAGAAAAAAATCCTTACAGCCCATCTTCATTTTCACCTACAGCTCAGTTCTCCTAACTAGCCCTAAACGCATGCCACGGGAGAAGCCTGTGCAAAGCCGGATCTCACGCTAGAGGTCCCCACAGGCCAGCAGAAACCCTTCCTGAAGGCCTGGCCGATGCGAGTGGATTTGGATGGGAGGCCCCTTCCCAGTTTCACAAGGGTCTCATCTGTCCTTGCAGAAGCCTCGCACCTCCCCTGAGAGGTCACAAAATCATCATCTACACCCCTTGGAAGGGCTCCTAGTCTCTTCGTAAAAGATACTCTACCTCTTTTTCTCCAGCTGTAAAAACAGGCACCTTCCCTGCACCTTCACCAAACTCTCAAAGCAGATTGTAACGTTAAACACCTGGGCTTAAACTAATGTTTCTCTGGTATGGTTGTCTGGTGTGGTTGCTTATTCCTGAGTAGTTGGCCCTTGTCCTCTGATGCTTCTCACATCTCCAGTGCTCAGTACTCTGTCTTTGTGCCCCTGGCCTCTATCAGCTGCTCTGGTGCTGTGCTGGGTTTTAGGTGGAGACGTTTTCTGCTGTTTCTCTTTCCTCTATCTTACTCTTTATCCTGTACGGGTATGGCTTGAGAGATTTCTGTCTAAGACAGAACATACGTGGATTTCTAACATCATAAATTGATAAGAACACAAGAAGTTACTCCCTCCCCCAAAAGAAAGTCAACAGTAGGAACATTAGTAGAGCTGGGACATGAAAATGTTGGGCTCTGATTGAGGAAGGCACATCTGGCACATGCAAAGGCATTGCAAAAGTGAGTGCAGGGGGAGCACGTGTGTTCATCTTACCTGTGGAACTGGAATGGAGATCTTTAGAATACTTTCTACAGGATAAAATTTCCCCTGGGTGCCCTGTCATTGGCATATACCTGCCTTGGCAGTTCTCTGCCCAGGGAGCCCTGATGAGAAATACAGTGTGCTCCCAGCCCCATCCCAGCAGGAAGAACAACAGGGCTGGCAGCATGCTAGGGAACCATCCTTGCAGCAAGCGCATGGGCAGCATGGCAGTGTGGCTTTGCTGGCAAGACTGAGCCTCCTGACTGCCCTGCTGGGCTTTATCAGTTGGTTCCCTTTGCAAAAGCACAACTTATCACCTTCAAACGCAGTGCAAAAACCACAGGTGACTACAGCTCCTGCCTGTGGCTTCCTCTCTTATCTTTAGTTATCAGCCAGAGCTCAGAAAGAGGGTAGAGAGGCTAAAAATAACCAAGGGAATCCAGGTGCCCTCTTCCAAAAGTCTTGTGGCTGTTTGCAGCCTTCCATTAGGCTGTGAAAATGCACTCCAGCCTTCGTGGCTGCGCGGGTGTCAGAAGTACATGCCACCTCATCCAGGAGGAAA
Source organism: Forpus xanthops (assembly GCA_032466535.1). Classification (NCBI taxonomy): domain Eukaryota; kingdom Metazoa; phylum Chordata; class Aves; order Psittaciformes; family Psittacidae; genus Forpus; species Forpus xanthops. Next base: position 11,997 of record JASSUY010041282.1, read on the forward strand.
GGATTGATTTAAAAAGAGGAACAAAGCCACACCTATTTTTCTGCAGAGCTAACACATCCAGCCTTCTTCTGAGCTGGAGAGAACTGTTGCTCACACTATCGGATGGATGTGCTAAAAGAGCCAAAGGATTTAACATGTTAATGCTGCATGGGATGAACCTGGAAGACTAAGCGCAAGTGGAGGAGAAAAGGCTAAATTCATGCTAGTGCTTTCTCACCATCCACTTTTCTGGCTCTCGCTCTGTCAACGCAGACACCAGTGATGTAACAGCAGCATCCCAGCCCCAGCTGCTTGAACCCCAGCAAGGCAGCAGGTAAGAGAAACCTCTCCCTTGGCTTTGGGGTGTTGCTACTCATGCTCCTGTAAAAGGATAGGCTGGAGGCAGGGGAGAGGAAGCTGCCCCAGGAAGCAGAGCTACATCCATTGTCCAGGCAGGACACATCCATGCCAGGCCCCTCCTGCCTCTCAGGAGCCTCCTTCTTTGCCAGCCCACACCAGTGTTAGGGAAAGTATCTCTCCTCCACAGCAGAAAATAGCTCCAGCTGTGGCAGATTTACGAGTGTCATGGCTCAGGCCATTCAGTCCCTCAGCTACTGCCTGTAAGATGCCTGTATTCACCCTAGAGCTCACTTGTAAATAAAACACATCCATATCAAGCTGCACTGAAGCTGTATGAATGATGGGAAGCCAGGGAGATCTCACAACCTGCATCTGCCTTTCTAGGCACATCACAAGGATGCATTGTAAAGGCTGCTTAGCATTCATATAGCACATACACACAATCAAAGCTAAAACTCAACTTCTAAACCCAGGCTATCTCTTTTCAAGAAGGGAAGGAGAGGAGAAAAGGGGGAGCTGCTGGGCTTTGCCAAGCTTCAGATGGACCATGCAACCCCGCTATGAATGGAAACAAGGCTGGCTGGAGGCTTTGTTGGAAGAAACAAAACGAGGGAGAAATCATAACATCGCCAAATGATGGTTTTGTTTATTATTTCCAGAAATCCTCCAGTGATTCCCAGGCGTTTTGAAATTAATTATAGGTAAAAAAAAAATGCCAGAAGAGTTATTAAATAAAGTTCAGCAAGCCCAGGAAGGTTTACATTTGAAAAGAGCATACATTGAAGACGGAGTTCCCTGATGAAGATAAACTCAAGTAAACTTCTTCCCTCCTCCTTGAAACAACTGAACTCATAGCTCTAAAGCACACCTTCCTACTTAGAATTGATTCTTTTTTCTTTTTCACACAGTATCTAATTATAAACCATAACTTAAGTGGAGGACTTTAGGGTAGATATTAGGAAGAAGTTCTTTACTGTGAGGGTGGTGAGGCACTGGAACAGGTTGCTCAGAGAAGCTGTGGCTGCCCCATCCTTGGCAGTGTTCAAGGCCAAGTAGGATGGGGCTTTGAGCAACCTGGTGTAGTGGAAGGTGTCCCTGCCCACGGCAGGGGGGTTGGAACAAGATGATCTTTAAGGTCCCTTCAACCCAAACCATCCTATGATTTTGTGTTTCTAACTGCCCATAAGCCAGCTGTGCAGGTGGCAGGCCTGATAACACAGCTCTAGCCCAGCTCCCAGCAAAACCAATGTGAGCAGAGCCCAGCCTAGCAAAAAGGGACTTAACTGCTCACCAAGAACAGGGCTGCTCAGCTGCCCATTGCCATTTATTTATGGCATTCCCTCTCTCAAGACTTACTGCAACAGGTCCTCTATTGCTTTCCACTGAGGTCCAGCAAGTTTTGGTAAAAAAAGAATTTAAAATCTCTCCTCAGCTACCTATAACATGTAGGTCAGAGCGGCACTGACACAGCATCTGCTGTGTTCCTGATGACACCTGTGCCAAACATACCATGACACCCAAAATCAGTTGCGTTTTACTCTCACTTTCAGCAGGTGATGGGCACAAGGGAAGCCCTTGTGCCAGACAGAACAGCTTTGCAGGCACTGAGGACACGCACCATGGCTTGAGCTGAGCAGACGGTCACACACACAACCATGTTTAGACTGCACTTCCTAGGAACCTGCCACGCAAAACGTTCCCACCTGCACCGAACCCTTCAGAGGAAGCATGCGGCTGTGCACAGTTTTCCCTTCCAGGTCTATGGCAAGGCCGAGAATGTCTCAAAAGCCACAGAATCTGAGCGCTAAGCCTGATGTATGCTTGAGTGGAATTGTCAAAAATGCAAAGCACTTGCAGTCTCCTTCATGTCACTTTCAGGAGTTTCAGCCCAGCTGCCTCTGTTACTGCAGCAGGGCTCACTCTGTCAACCTACTGCTATTGCAACCTATCCCCAGGTAAAATATCCCTCTTCCAATGCAGTGAAGCCTTACTGCTCCTTGAATACCCATGGAGGTAGAAAAAAACCCTCTATGTCACATCGAGAAATCAAGGATTACTATTTTTGGCTTAGATTCACCCTAGGAGCATCACCAGGGTGGATCAGGGTAGCCAGGAGGGTACAGATCCTTACTTTGATACCTGAATCATGCTGCAGAGCCTCACTTTCTGTTGGAGAAGGCCTGTTGGAGATGTTTTAACATCACATTGGTTTTGATTGGTGTCTTTTTAAGGCTGGGCAGGAGCAAAGGCCCAGGGGTAGGACATCTGGCAAACTGTACTGAAGCTGAGAGTGGTCTGCAACCCCCGGGCAGTGCGTGTGCGTAGCACCCCCTTCACCCACCCTGTTTAACTAGCAAAACACCCTACAAGTTATTTCTCATCATAAGTTCCCTGGTGTTGTGGTTTAAGCCATAAATCACACAGTTTTGCTTTCTCACTCACTTCCCCCTCTTTCTTCCCCACACTCCCAGGTCTCTGCCCTCCATGTTTGCATCCTGAGCATGAAGTGCTGTGGTATGGAATATCTCTTTGGTCAGTTTGGGTCAGGTGCCCTGTTTCTGCTTCCTCCTGGCCTCCTCCCAGCTTCCCCTCCTCTCTTGCTGAGCATGAGACTCAGAAAGTCTTTGGTCAGACCAAAACATTACCAAGCAGTAACTGAAAACACTGGTGTTATCAGTGCTGTTCCCAGGACAAAAGACAAAAACACAGTGCTGCACCAGCTACCAAGAAGGAGAAAAATGCTACTGCTGAGCCCATGACACCAGGATATGAAGAAGCAGCACCTTTGTCCTCCCCATTAAATTCATCTCTAAAAGCGCTGCACTCTATTGCTGTTCTCGCCGGAGATGGAAGCATGGCTGGCTTGGGGGACAGTGGGAGGTACTGCTGGCCACGGCAGACGGGAGCCCGGCTGCAGACCCCGAACCACAAGAGCTTAGCATTTTATTCCTCCTCTCTGCACCTTTATCCTTGAAACTCTTGTTTAAGCCTTAAAAGTTGTCTTTCAGAGAACAGCCTTGGTGAGGTGACTCACGCAACTGCTGTACGTTTGTATTTGTTTGGTACAAAGCCGAGCCCCGGTGTATCCCTTCGCTTTGCAAAGCAAACCAACCGGTGTCCGATGGCAGGGCTGCTCACCCCACCGCTCCGCGGGCAGAGCCCCGCGGGCAGCCGCGCTCCAGCGGCCGTTCCGCATGCCCCGGAGGTGCCGCCCCTCCGGGTGCGGGGGTTGTTTTTTGGGGGAAACGGCGCATTGGACGGGTGGGAACCCGGAGCTGGCACCGCACCGGGGTAGGGGGGCACCTGCGTGCTTGGGGAAGCGGGGACACAGGGGAGCCCCCCCTCGGTGAATAATGCAAATTACATCAAAATATTAAAACCGCAAAAAACAGACGGGGTGAGAAAAGGAGAATGTTCCAACGTGTGCGTGTGTGTGAACGTGAGCGTGTGTGCGAGTGTGAGTGTGAGCGTGTATGTGTGTGTGAGCGTGTGAAGGTGTGCGTGTGTGAGCGTGTGTGTGCATGTGTGTGAGCGGGTGCGTATGTGCGAGTGTGTGTGTGTGTGCGAGCGTGAGTGTGAGCATGTATGTGTGTGTGAGCGTGTGCGAGCGTGTGAAGGTGTGCGTGTGTGAGCGTGTGTGTGCATGTGTGCGTGTGTGCGAGCGTGAGTGTGACCGTGTGTGTGCATGTGTGTGAGCATGTGCGTGTGTGTGAGCGTGTGCGTGCATGTGAGCGTGTGCGTATGTGTGAGCGTGTGCGTATGTGTGGTCGTGCGTGTGTGCATGTGTGCGTGTGTGCGAGCGTGAGTGTGAGCGTGTGTGTGCATGTGTGTGAGCGTGGTTGTGCGTGTGAGCGTGTGCGTGAGGGCACCCCTGGGGCACGGGAACAGGGGTGAGGAGCGGCGGGACGGCTCGGTGGGTGACACACACACACACACACACACACACACACACACACACACACACACACACACACACACACACACACACACACACAC
>JASSUY010041285.1:0-18187 GCA_032466535.1 Forpus xanthops
GACACCAAGCTCTGTGGCTCGGTTGATACGTTGGAGGGAAGGAATGCCATCCAGAGGGACCTTGACACACTTGTGAGATAGGCTGATACCAATCTCATGAAGTTTAACCATGCTAAGTGCAAGGTCCTCCACCTGGGTCGGAGCAATCCCAGGCACAGCTACAGGTTGGGCAGAGGTAAGATTCAGAGCAGCCCTGAGGAGAAGGACGTGTGGGTGTTGGTCAATGAGAAAATAAACATGAGCCAGCAGTATGTGCGCGAAGCCCAGAAAGCCAACCATATCCTGGGCTGCATCAAAAGGAGTGTGACCAGTGGTTAGAAGGAGGCGATCCTGCCCCTCTACTCTGCTCTCATGAGACCTCACTTGGAGTATTGTGTTCAGTTCTGGTGTCCTCACCAAAAAAAGGACATAGAAGTGTTGGAAGAAGTGCAGAGGAGGGCCACAAGGATGACCAAGGGACTGGAGCACCTCTCCTATGACGATAGGATGAGAAAGTTAGGGCCGTTCAGCCTGGAGAAGAGAAGGCTGCATGGAGACCTCACAGCAGCCTTCCAGTATCTGAAGGGGGCCTGTAGGGATGCTGGGGAGGGACTCTTCATGAGGGACTGTGGTGATAGAACAAGGGGTAATGGGTTCAAATTTAAATAGGGGAAGTTTAGATTGGATGTGAGGAAGAAATTCTTTACTGTAAGGGTGGTGAGGCCCTGAAATGGGTTGCCAGGGAATTTGTGAATGCTCCATCGCTGGCGGTGTTCAAGGCCAGGTTGAACATAGCCTTGGGTGACATGGTTTATTGTGATGTGTCCCTGCCTCTGGCAGGGGTGTTGTACCTAGATGATCTTAAGATCCTTTCCAACCCTAACTATTCTATGATTCTATGATAATTAGCTTGTCTAGCAATATGATGAGCTCTTGTACATTAATACCAACCTTTAAGGGCAGAGTTTTCCCATCATTAGATTAATATGTAAGTGACGTTATCTTCAGTAATAATAGGGTTGAGATGAGTCGTCAGAATGGGAGGAACAAGGAAGTATGTTTAAAAGCCATTGCTTTATGTAGAAATGTGCTGTTAAATTTATATTCTGTGTACTACATGTACAGTAAAAACTTTTTTTAACTGGCACAAAAAAGGCATGCACAATCTCTGTTAAGCTATACCTATGCACACAAATAACACTGTCCTTCTAAAGCAACGTCTGCTCTTTTGCTGTGTTTCTCATTCAAAGAGATAATTCACTTTATAGAACCAGAGCACTGACTAAAACCAATATATTGACTTGCAAGATGTGAGCCCAAACAAATTGCACCACAGAGTGCAGTTATATAGTGATGACGCACAGACTGTACAACACAGAAAGGGATGGGTCATAACACAAACACACATGTACACAGGGGCAGGAAATTAACTGTCAAACATTTACATATTTATTCTTTTGTTACATTTTTGGACTCTGGACCTAAGTGCTTTGATGTTTATTGGGTTTATCAGTTCTAAAGTTAACTAATCAGTCTGCAACAGTTAGGATCTGTCATTATAAGCAATGTTCATGAGCAGTGCAAACAGAAAAGCCAAACTCCACGGCTGAAATGTCACAGCATAGCATATAAATAAGCACCGACACTCAGCCAAGTGACAAAACACTGTACCAAAGTATGTCAAGAAGCCAAGTTGTCGTTACAGTACATAACAACTGGGGCCTACCGTGATTCCTTCCTGCCTTTGTGTTTCACCAGTGGTAGGACTCAGTGAACACGCTGCAAGAAGAAGAGATCCTGATAGAGAGACAGGCATGTGTAAGTTGAGTAATAGTAAATGACCAATGCATGGTTGATGTACTCCAGAATCTCTGTCTTTTTGATGCTGATTGTAAGAATAAAGGCATCTATCTGTGTGTTTAAAATTGCAACAAAAGCACTAAATTATAGTTGCTCCTTTCAACAATTTAAAGAAACACGGCTGAAAGCCTCAAAGAAACTCATTTCTCTTCCAGAGATCCAAGGTTAAGTAAATAAAGTTCCTTAATTCTCAATAAGCTATTAGAAGCAATATAAAACAAACCGCAATATAACAATAAATAGGGTAGCATAACAAACTGAATAAACTGGAAAATTTGAAGGAAGCAAAGCAATATCTGGACACTACCAGTTCTGATCTAGGACAGAAGCCTTATCCACTGCTTTTCTTTCCTTGTCTTTTAGCTTACAAAAGACACATGTAACTGGCATGTTACTGATGTCCTGGGTTCCAGTGATATTATTACTGATTCCAAGCTGATGTACAGAAAACTTAAGGACTTGAGTTTACATGACAAAAGACTAAGATACAATTATAGTGTGGCACTGCCACCATTGATAGCACTTTAATGGCACTCTCCTGCAAATATCTCAAAACCTGTTGTTACAGACACCATTGCATGAACCAGTAGTGCAGGCAAATACTAATCACATCTCTTTATAGTTTACTTCAGTGAGCAAGAAAGAGTGTCTCAGAAGCATGCCTAGAAACAAATCTACTCAGGTTTACTGAATCACAAATCCTCGGTGGTCTTTCTCCAGTGATGTGAGCATCTGCATCTGAGAGACCAAGGAAAAGTTTGGGACCTACCTATAATAGGCTGTGCAGCAAGAAGGAACTGAAGCAGAATGGGAAAGATGTTCAGGAGATATCAATACAAATGCACCTAGAAAGGGTTTATCTGAGGAACAGGAAGAGCTGCACAACACTTTAGACCCTTGCATCTTTCAGCACATCCATGCTGGCTGTGCAGCTCAGCAAACATGAGCCACTTCTGCTCCAAACAGTAGCGTAATGAGACATATGCCAATGCTGCACACTCATCTGTATGAGCATAGGGAGCCCCTGTGCGGGATAACCCCATTGCAGCCAGGAAAGAAAAAGAAACAAAATCCACAGAGTTCAGCTCATCTTTCTTGCATAGACAGGACTTTGCAAACAGTCTTTTGCAGGATACTGACGTTCACATGTAGACCTAATCCCACCAGATTCTGGAGACCACTTAGCACAGGTGGTTTCATCCTTGTATGTTATTGCTTACTATATAAGTAAGTAATAAATAATAAATAGTAATAAAAATAATACAATAAAATCATTATTACTAATGTATTTCAGATTATATTGCTTATATTCATATATTTATAATAAATAATGTAATGTCATTAAAATAATAAAAAAGTAATAAGTAACAAATAATAAATAAATAAATAAAAGGGGGGGAAGGGGAAACAGATTTTAGGTCTCTTTAAATTGTATATGTAACTTGTTTAGTCTTGTAAAAATTTCCTGTGAGGACTTGCACACTGACCTCTATCCACTAAGGATTTTAAACTTGTCTAATTGCTGAAGGGCTTGTGAACAGTGAAAAAGAGCCTATAACCCTTGATATTGACTGAAACATGAAAAACCAGCTCCTTATCCAGTTACAAACTGTATCTATTCTGCAAAATTCTAGAGGATTCTTCCATTCAGTAGCTGGCAGAATTCACTGTGTTGGGATGATGGTATACACTTGGTTCTCCATTGCTCCAAGAGTTAATCATTACACTATTACCAGTAATGCTCAAAATACTGGGAACAGAAAGAGTACATTTGCTGTCAAAGGTCTGAGTAAAAGACATGATGCAAAGTCCAAGCCTCATCAACATGAGGAGATGAGAAAAGCCACTCTGTTCCCACAGAGATGGCCTCCAAACATACAGATCAGTTTCTAATCTGCTTGAGAATGCATTTCAAATTTCATTTTAATAGGTGCTAAGTACATACCAAAAGAAATGCCATTGTTAATATGATCAATCTATAAGGACGAAAGCATGTAAAAAGACCATCCATACTTAAAAGAGATAAGTAATCATAATAGCAATTATTAATTGCATTATAATTGTTAATTACAATGTAACAGATCTCTGGCTGATCTTTTGCAAGCAGCATAATATAATTTCCAGGTGCTACATCAAGTTCTGCAACAGAAAGGCATTCCTGAAACAGCTTTTGAGCAGCAAATCCCACCTCAGCAAAACCGTTTCTTTCCACAGAATATTAAAACTTGCACAAAGCATGGAACTTTCTCACTGAGATGCATTATGACTAAACCTTAAGAAATCTGGAGAAGAGATCATATTCCGTAATAAATACCTTCATTATTTGGGCTTTCATTACGATTAAATCAGACATTAAATGTATATATTTACATATATGCATAAAGTTATTTTCTATATTACATAATTACATGCATAAATGCCCATATATGTCCACATATATATAACATTTTAATCTCTACAGTCTTTCTAGGACTGAAGTCTTTTTTCCCACCAGTTCTGTTCTCAAACACTCTCCAAGGCAGACACCACTGTTGCTGGTTTATAGATGGGTAACTAAGAACCAGATTGAAGAACTCATCCAGAAGCCACTCAGAGCCAGAACAAAGCCTGCCTCTGGCTTCCCACCATGATTTGCTTTCCAGGTGCAGGACTTGCAATGCAGTCTGATGCAACAAGTCAAAGGTGGTGCAGTCATGTCACACTGACCTGGCATGAAGTCACCTGCAGGCAAAGGGCAGTTGGGCAAATGCCACCTCCAGCAGCTGGAGGGTGCTGGCTTGCATGGGGCCAACAGGACAGGGAGGCTGCCTCTCACAGACACCATCCTACGATGGATCTTATATGAAGAGTGCAAGCAGCATGTGCACTGCCTGCCCCTGACATGCACTTTAAATAGCTTCTGAACACTTCTGCACAGTGAGATGTCCTTACAAATGTGGCCTAGGGAGCTGTGTCACTTATCTGGTAGTCTTCTGCATTACAGCCTTTAAGCTTCTGGGACTTTGTGCTGAATTTCAGAGGCCTCTGCACACTTCTGTAGCACCTCCAGGCAAGTTGGAGCTGCTAGGATGCATGCAATGTATCCCAAAACCTTTCATATCTACCCTACACTGCCTATTTGAATTAAAAACTATCACACCAAAAAGTTGTGCATCTTTTCTTTTCTAATGACTAAACAAGACAGACATTTTAGAAGGTATGGAAAAGAAAAATAACTTCACTAGCAGCATGGGGCTCATATTTCATGTTGAAACATTGTCCTGGGTTCAGCAGTAGCAGTCATTTTTCTCCTTAGTAGCTGGTGCAGAGCTGCAGTTTTGACTTTCAGCCTGGAAACGGCTCTGATAATATCAATGTTTTTAGTTACTGCTCAGTAATGTTTACTCTGACCAAGGACTTTCTGAGCCTCACGCTCTGCCAGTGAGGAGGGGAAGCCGGGAGGAAGCAGAGACAGGACACCTGACCCAAGCTGACCGAAGAGGTATTCCATACCACAGCACATCATGCCCAGTATACAAACTGGGACAGTTCCTATCTCAACCTGTGCGAGTTACATTCTTTCGATTCTCCTCCCATCCCTCTGGGACCGGGGGAGGAAGCGAGCGGCCGTGTGGTTCTGAGTTACCGGCTGGGCTTAAACCACGATGAACATTGCCAAGCAATGAAGCCATTCTGCACGTTTTACATCATTAGATTTGATCATGTTTGAACCCACTGGGAAACTTAAAGACATGGATGACTTCTCTGCTTGGATTCTGGAGCAGCCTTCAGAATGTACAAGCTACACTCAGGAGGAACTGCATCAGAACTGTTTTGTCTAACTCATGTATTAGTGGAAAAAAATTGGAATATGGGATTCTTTTGAAAAGACAGAAAGGAAAATGGGAAACTTATTACTCGAAAAAGATATAAACAGTGTCTCTTCTATTTAAGCCTTGTAGTACATATGTTAAACAGTAACCAAATACGATGTTAAAACCAGCAAACAACTAACCCAAAGAATTCTAAGCTTGGGGTGAGGATTTAAACAGCATTCAGAAATAAAGCACTTGTTATATTCAAATTAAAGAAAGAATGAAGGAGACAGAACAATAAGCTAAAAAAAATATATTGGCAGCAAAGCTGTTTCAGGACTACACGTTTCCCCTGTGAGATTCTCAGGAAGCACCAGGCACCCTCCAGTTTTAAAGCTTTCATCCCTGGGCTCAGAGCTATATTGGTTTCCTGTATAAAAGGAATTGTGACAAGAAGAAAACATCTGACCAACTGCCTCAGCAATCATAGACCGCTTTATACTTTGTGGAGCACTGCCTAACACAACAAAACCCTGTATTGTTACAGAGGACTTAAAGAGTCCGACCAATTATGTCCCTTCATGGGTATGGCTACACTAGCCTTTGATCACCAGTTCTAACTACCAGCAGTAAAGCAAACACAAATCTGCAGACAGCATCAATAAACCCTGCAGTGGGAGGGGACAGGGAGACTGTGCCCAGTTGGCTTTATCTCTCTTGGTTTTATGTCATGTTATTGCTCCTTCCCCAAACACCCATCAGCATTCTCTGCTGGCTGCCCTCTCAAACTCATGGGCAGATTTGAAGCAAGTGAAGGCAGCTTTGGTCACTTTATAGGCATTCACATGATATCAAGTAGAAAATCTAGGTGTTAAAAAGAAGCATCCTTCTTTCAGCAGAATTCTCTAACCAAGGCAGAATTCACTCTGCTGATTACCTTGTTTTTTATTAAACTCTGGTTTTATACACATCTACGTAATACGTGTGTTTCTGACCAATGAGTTTCTATCAACACTCTTCTCCACTGCTTGTTTACTGTGTGGACTCTTTCCTGAGGACTTTTCTGCTAAGCACAATCTAAACGCTCCAGATTTTCTGGTGATTTCTGCTATTATTTCACTATGATCTCACAGTGCAGGTTTTAATCAATGAAGAGGTCTGGGCTGAGTGTGTGCTCTGTAACATGGTCTTTTTTGTTCCTACAGTGTTTACAGTTTAACAAAACAGACCTCCCATCCCCAAGAAGCACGTAGCATCTTCCAGCTCAGAGGTGTAAAACACTCAGTGGTTTTCATCATGCAGAACAGACAGGTTTAAGGCACAGATCTGAACAAATGATTAGGAAAGGCAGTCTGGTCCAGCACTTAAGCCAATAGCCCGGAATCTAGAAACCCTTGCTCTGCCAGCATTGCCTGTGACACAGCCTGTGCTGCTGGTGTCTGCACAAAATCACATTGACCTCAAGCCTCACAAATGTGCAGGACCTGAACACTCCTGAAATAATTTAGAATCAGGCAAAGAACCTTTGAGGGTTTGGGCCTTGTTTATTTTGTGCTGCAATAATCTCCCATAAAAAGAAATATAACAACACTTCCCTATCTCACCAAGTACACTGAATGATCACTGCAACAACGATACCCAGCATACCTGCTGAAGGGAGGTGATGTATTGCTTCAAAGAGGCATGAAAACAATGATAGGGTTTCAGATAAGTCTCATGCTACATTCTAGCCTTAAAGAGATGCAGCCTAAGTAAAAGCATGGACCTGTGAAAAATTAAATAAAACCCAATTCTGCCACCCTTATGTCTGTGGTCAAATATTTCCTAACAACTGGTGGATGCTAACCAGGCTTTAAGCCTGCTGTCTGCTTTGCCTGGCACATGATTCAGCTCTTGCCACTGCATAAAGTGCTTAGTTTATTTAGCCGTATCTCCCTAGCTGGCAGAGCTAGTCCTCCCTTCCCTTCCAGCCCTGCTGCTTTAAACACTTCACACTGCATTTACTTGGGAGAAGCCTTGCTCCCATGGCTGGGTGGCAGGAGTCCTGTTCTTCATGTGTAAATATACAGGTAAGGCAATGCTTTTTTAACCACATTGCCCAGAAACCAAGGATCTATTAAAAATTTTCCAGGTAAAATTTCACATGTTACTATTTAAAGTACTCCATAAAAACCATGCCAATCCAGAATTCAGGGTAGGAGAATCCAGATGAAAGGGAGACAATTCTAACTTGTAACACACTAAAACAGAAACAATATGACTTGGATTCATTTTCTAACCTAATATAAATTCCAAAAATACCCCTGTTCCTTTTGCATGTGATCCAGATGAGATGGCAACTTTTCTCTCTCCATTTATCTATTAAAAATATAATTTGGAGAATAACAGATTTTTTTTTGCTGGGAGGGTCTTACAGCCCTTAGAGAAACTTTGCCATAACACAGACACAGCTTTTTCACTTTAGTAGTACTACTTACATCTGGATGAAAAGGTAGCACACGCCAAATAGGCAGTAAAAGCCAAAGCCCATGGGTAATAACCAGGAAGAAAACTCAAACTTTGTAATTTACTACATGTAAAACTCTGAAAAAAATTTGTTTTTCAAAGAAATGGTCTACACAACTTCTAAGCAAACCCCCCCACGAAACAAAGCATTGAGGATAAACAAGTCAAAATAAATGAAAAAACCATAGAATGAAGACTGAACAGACTAGCCAAGCCTTCTGTAGAAATGGAGTAGGTAATACAGTATCTATAGTAGGCAAAGCTGTATTGAAATAATTACAGCCCTATAATAAATTGGGAAAAATGTAGCTGTGTGAACAAGACATAAGGTGAAATTGCACCTAATACTGTGGTTCATACTTGCTCAGAACATCTGGTTGTTACCATACTAGTTGATGCCAGGCTGCATTTTATTCAAACCAATAAAATCTTTTGTGTAGTCTCTTGACCTCACTAATTATCTCCTTTACAGTGAGGACAATAATGTTGCTGAGTAATTTAAAAAGGAAATGTTCCCACCCCCGAGTGTTATCCCTACATCTCCTGTGAAGAAACTTTTAACTGGAGAATGCTGCAAGTGCTCTCTGCAACCCAGATCATAATTATCTCTCTTAACTGTTTGAGCTCCAGAGTGTTTAAGACTTTACATGCCAATTCCATCATGCATGTTCAGAGGAGGCAAAATCTGGAATTATCATGATTTACTAGATCTTCACCAGTTAGTGGAATAAAGTCTCTCTTAAGCAGGCTCCAGGATGCAACCCAACAATACCAAGACACTAAACATCTTTTCATGGGCTTGTATTTAAATATCAAACCCATCCTGATATTCTAGTCATCAAATGTCAGTACAGGACACACAGAGGCTGGGACCACTGTGCAGCCTTTTCAGCCAAATCTTACTGCACTAGAGGCAAGAAATACATAGGCTGGGAGAAAAAGCATTATGCCTGAAAATTGTTCCATCTTTCCTATACTAAGTAAGCAAAAAGGATGAAATATGCTGCATGTTCTTCAGAAGCTGCCTCTATCTATGTTCTTTGGCTGCGGCATAAAAGGAGAACTTAGCCAACCAAACACAGCGAGATAAAGCTGAAGTCAGTAGGCTGGGTTTTCAACTTCATATTTTCCTTCCCCTCATTAGAAAGAGTTGCGTTGAGTTTGGGTTTTATACATAGTAGATAATGTATACTATGTCTACTGTGTGTAGTGTGCACTCTATGTAGAGTATATATGTACTCTATACATGACAGAGTTGCTCCTATTCAAAGTCTGTGAAAGACCACAGGCGCTTTCTTGCTCAGTATAAAACAAGTATAAAACCATCTTAGAAGAAGGCAGACCCCTAAACCTCACATTTGGTATTACCATATTGATAGGTGGTCTACCAGCTGAGGACACCTCCATCTGTAGGCTCTCTGTGTGTGTGTGAGCTGAAAGCAGAAGCCAGCTCAGACTACTGGGTGCATCAGGAATTACCAGTACTGCTGGTTTAAACACTTCTGTTCAAACAGTCTCCCATTTTGTCACCCATTTTTTTCTGGGTACAAAGCCACCCACCTCTACTCCATACCACAGTCCAGTTGCCACATCACTTACATTAGCGTGACTTTGCAAAGGGATGTGCTTAAATAAAACAGATTGGATTTGCTGGTCTGAGCTGATAAGAAAGAAAAGATCTGCTCCTGGATATCTGTGTGTGTGGAGAAGTTTAACCTGGCTTGGATCAGCACAGGCCCACAGGAGGCTGCATCAGCACAACCAGAGCAGAGACAAACTGCAGCACAGGAGCACTCATGAGCAGCAGGGGTGTGAGGTGGGAACTTCTTAGAGTTTGTTTTGTGCCAAATCCAATTTATTTAACACATAATAATGTTACAATTATCTATGTAATGATTGTAGAATAATGTAATGATAATCTAATTACATCCTTAGAGCCACCACAGAATGGGGAAGGAAGCAACCATTAGCTTTTAACAAAAGATCCGATTTAAATTATTTTACACTGCTTGTACTGACACAAGAAACAAGACTTGGACATATTGCCTTCACTTCCTAGTTTGTTCTGAATTGTACTATGGGAATTGTTCTTTAGATTGATTCCTGGGAGCAAACTGACCACAACTGATGAAATCTCCTCAAATTTGCTAATTCCTAATGTATTTAACTTTTTATTCCAAGTGACACTGTATTTGTCCAGCAGTAAAGGACATCAAGGCATCTGCAGAAGCTGATGGCAGTGTACCCCTCAACAGAGGACACATACTGAGGGGTGTCTGTGATCTTCACAAAAAGGACAGCACTAAACTCCCTTAAACTTGAAGTCCATTTATTTGGCTTTTAAATTGTTCAACAGTAATGGGTTGACAGGAGACCTCACAACCAGTCAACACCCATGGCTGGAGGTAGGAAGACCAATAGGGACTGGTTTGTTTAACTGGTACTCTCAGCTTTTCAGCTACTACTGCCTAGTCCCTGGCATTTTAAATTAGCCACCACTTAGGTTTGGTATGACCCTGGGCTGCGAACTGTAGTTGAGGACATCTTGCCTTTTAAGTCACCTTTATTTTTTTGGGGCCTGTAAGAAACATGGGAGAGACTTTTCATCAGGGTCCATTGTGATAGAACAAGGGGTGATGCTTTTAAACTAAAAGAGGGGAGATTCCAACTGGACAGGAGAGTGGTGAATATATGGTAACAGATTGCCCAGAGAGGTGGTGGATGCCCCATCCCTGGAGACATCCAAGGTCAGGATGGATGTGGTGCTGAGCAATGTGATGTAGATGAAGATGTCTCTGCTCATTGCAGGGAGGTTGGACTAGATGGTCTTTGGGGGTTCCTTCCAAACCAAACCATTCTACAATATTCGGCAATTCATATTACAGCCAAGTGTACTCCAGGCTCTAAATACAACTCTGTGGTCTACAGAGCCTTCTCATGGCCTCAGCATACCAGGCATCCCAAAACCAAAATCTGCTATAATTTTACTGATACATGATACTGAATTTCTCTGCTTTTAATTTTTCAGATATACATGAATTCAAAATGCACCTCTTAGCAGAAATAGCTGTCAAACTAGACAGCAATGAAAAGCCATAAGTAATACCAGGCTACAATTTACATTTTCCAAAACACGTGGAGCAATTTAAGAAAAGGAATCCTTCCTTCAAACAGAGCTGGGTTGAAATAACACTCAAAGAGGTTATCAATCACACCCTTTCGTATCCCAGGAATTGTTCTAATTCAAATATTCCCTCTCAAACCACTCAAGTTTAATTTCTGTTATGGGAAAAGAAAAATATATATTAAAACTAAAAAAGCCCCAAATAAGCACCAGGGCATTTGTTCAAATCAAAATGCTGTCAGATCAGACACAGACACAAGTTCAGATGAACACTTGTGCGGCTGGATCAAAGCAGAGGCCCAGATCTAAAATGCAAAGAGTAAATAGGTCTGGATCTCAGTACTGTGTTTCTTTGGAAACAAGTGTTTTCCCTACTGTGCACATTGTTAAAGGCAATGGGTTAGGCATTTCCCAGTGTAAAGAGAGGGTGCAGGAGGGCAGCACTCCCAGGAATCCCACCCAAACCAAACAGAGACCATCAAGACATGAGGCAATCAGGAAGGTGCAGAAGGAAGAAGTGCAAAGAGCCAGCAAAGGCTGAGAGCTGGAGGGAAAGCAGTTTGTGGGGCACTGCAGTGCCTCATAGTAGGTGCTGGGAGCCTCAGGTAAGTGTTTATTGTTTTGGTCAATAAGCAACATCCTGTCCTACTACTTAAAATGGTGATTTGAAGAGAGCTCCCACTCCTATGGCTCTGTGGACTGCCCGCTCAATACTCTCCATCACATTAACAGCACTCATATTCAAAGGCTTGCACAAAAAGAGGACCATGCATGCAGTTTTGGCTGCGTACAGAGAAATCAGAGAAATCACTTCAGATGATGGCCCTCAGATTCCTGACACCTGCCTAAACCATGAGCAAGTAATATCCAGCAAAACATAAAGAGACTGAGACACTCAGGTACTTCAGTTAGTTATGATTTTCTTCCTTCTGATAGAAATCCAAGGGTGACAGCCTGGAGGGTGTCACAGAAAGCATGCAGACCAGGGGAAGGGGACTATAAAGTGCTTTCTATTTAATTTCCCTGAGCTCAGACAAGACAGAAAAGTGAAAAAAAGACACAGAGCAGAAAAGGAGAAGAGATAATTTTGCAACTGCAAAGAGTGTAAGGAAATACTAAAGGGTCCCCATGGACCACCACTCTAAAGTCCTTTCTAACAACACTCAAGACAAATGTCAGGATATTTGGAAAAGAATAGAAGCGCATACCATGCAGTTCATAGCAAACCTTGGTTAAAACAATCTGACTCAACAGTCCCATTGGGCTTTATGTTCAGGTTTTGTGGATACTTCTAGTTCAATACAGATTTGTGGCTTCAAGACACATCAATCTCTTAAGAAGGTTTCAGTGTGGAGATGAGGAAGCCTATGCCTCGATAACTCCATTAGGTCAGTCATCACACACGTCTGCGGTACATCTGCCTTACCCTGTAATGTCTGCAATCAAGGCTGACCAGAGAACGGATGTGAGGTATTTCCATCCAGCTGCTAAAACTGAACCATTTTGCTCATAGAAAATTTGCCAGTGTTAAAAATAACTTAGTTCCAGGTGGTTGGCTGTGAATTGGAGCAGGTCAACAGAACATTAGCACTGCTGTCCATACAAAACCAGGACTTAGCCAAGAACATTTAAAAAGGAGTCTGGATGACATATGAGGAACACATACAACTGATCATGATCCACTGGCTGTATTGCTCCAGCTGATCTGAATTATATGTTGCATTTGCAGATTTGCTTCAAAGGGCATTAAAAATTAAAAAAAAAAAAAAACACCAAACAACAACCCCCCCTGAAACATGAGTCTTAATTTTTACAGAGTCCTCATCCTTTGAATAAAAGCTATTGCTTCTTCATAGGAAAGAAGAAATCACAATGCTTATACCAATAACATGTGAAAGCTAACAGGTAGCTCAGGTCGGAGCAGAATTCTTGCTAAGATAGACCTTTCAAATGTAACCAGGTTGTGGCAAAGCCCAAGGTTTCATAAAGCTCAGTAGTATCAGAGAAGACACTTAAATCCTGAAGTTGCTACAAATGACACTATTGAGAAGTGGCCAATGTCAACCTTATGAAGTTCAACCAAGCGAAGTGCAATGTCCTCCACCTGGGTCGGAGCAATTCCAGGCACAGCTAAAGACTGGGCAGAGAAGAGATTCAGAGCAGCCTCTGGAGAAGGACTTGCTGGTGTTCATTGATGAGAAACTGAACATGAGCAGCTTCAGTGTGTGCCTGAGCCCAGAAACCAACCATGTACTGGGCTGCACTAAAAACAGAATGAGCAGCCAGTCAAAGAAGGTGATCCTGTCCCTCTGCTCTGCTCTTCTGAGACCCCATATACAGCAATGTGTGCAGTGCTGGTGTCTTCAGCACAAAAAGCACTTGGAGCTGTTGGAGAAAGACCAGAGGAAGCCATGAGGATCATCAGTGGCTGGAGCACCTCCCATATGAAGACACGCTGAGAACATTGGGGCTGCTCAGCCTGGAGGAGAGAAGGCTGCGTGGAGACCTCAGAGCAGCTTTCAGTGTCTGAAGGGGACTACAAGGATGCTGGAGAGGGATCCTTCATCAGGGACTGCAGCGGTAGGACAAGGGGTGATGGGTTCAAACTGAAACAGGGGAAGTTCAGGTTAGATCTAAGGAAGAAGTTCTTTACTGTGAGGGTGATGAGGCACTGGAAGGAGTTGTCCAGAGAAGTGGTGAATGCTCCATCCATGGCATTGTTCAAGGCCAGGCTGGACATAGCCTTGGGTGGCATGGTTTAGTGTGAGGCATCCCTGCCCATGGCAGGAGGTTGGAACTGGATAATCTTAAGTTCCTTTTCAACTCAGGCCATTCTATGATTCCATAAATTACTATCAAGGACAATGGTGCGGTGCCACGGGTTCAGCAGTAGCAGTCATTTTTCTCCTTCTTGGTGGCTGATGCAGCACTGTGTTTTTGATTTTGGGCCTGGGAACAGTGCTGATAATACCAGTGTTTCCAGTTACTGCTTGGTAGTGTTCTGGTCTGACCAAGGACTCATGCTCTGCCACAGAGGAGGGGAAGCCAGGAGGAAACAGAGACAGGACACCTGACCCAAACTAGACAAAGAGGTATTCCATACCATAGGACATCGTGCCCAGGATGTAAAAACAGAGGGCAGAGACCTGGAAGGGTGTGGGGGTGCACTGCTTGGTTGGGATGGGTATCAGTTGGCGAGCTATTGTATTGTTTTCCCTTGTATTTGTCTTGTCATTATTATTATTGGTGGTAGCAGCAGTGATTTATGTTATACCTTAGTTACTAAACTGTTCTTATCTCAACCTGTGGGAGTTGTATTCTTTCGATTCTCCTCCCTGTTTCTCTGAGACTGGGAAGAAAGAGGGGGGAGTGAGTGAGAGAACTGCTTGAGGGGCTTAAACCACGACATGTTGTATCTGGCTCTTTCTGATGTCTCTACCCTCAGCATTCCAGTTATTCACTTACACCAATAAATGTTACAAGTTGAAAGACTATTGGATACGGGCTGGTTTATTAAAATGAACAAAAAAAGGGCTTGTTTTTTGAAGTGACCAATGCAAAAAATGCATAGTTCCTTTCTTTTCCGATACACCTGGGGCTGAGACACCTTTGTGTGGTGTTCTGTCCTGTTTCAGCAGGCAATCTGATTGCTGTTTGAAGGGTGACAGTGCAACATATGATGTGTCCAAGTCCCATTTCAGTCTTAGATGGCAAGTTCATACCAGCAGGCTGGTTTATCCAGGGAGAGGCAACCCAAGCCCACAGTCTGCATCATCATAGTCATGTTGCAAAGTACCTGAGCTTTTCTAAGGAAGTGTAAGGAATCCTGCACCTCTCTGTGCAGCCAACCCAGGGCTGAAGCATTCCAAAGACCACACAGAGTTGCAAATGAAGCACAGAGGTTTTGGAAAGCATGTCAATAACACTAAGTGCAAGCTGGGAAGGAAGGAAAGAAGGGGTATCCCACAGTCACACACACATCTGAGCTTCCATAATTCATGGTCTACACGATTTTATTACTTAGAAAATGGTTAAAGCTCACATTGTGAGCAAAGAAAACCTTCCAAGTACAGCAGTATGTTCATTCTCTGTTAACTTTTAGACTGAACAAAAGAGGGCAAGAGGGAAAAATACATGTAAGATGGGGATGAAATTACCAGAGAAAAAGACGTAAGGACAAAAAGCTTAAGTGTAAAACCTCTAGCCTTTTTCCTTTACCAAAGCAAAAACTTTCCTCTACTTGCACTGGTTACTACTGATTTTTGTTAGACACCTGATTGTTGAGACTCACTGAAGCTGTGAACACACCATGAAATGCAAACTTTTGCTGTCATACTTTCATACATTAGCTTGTAGTTCTCTGCCTAAATTCTTGGCTCACCCTGTGAGGCAAAGGTCTCAGCACAACACAACTGAAAGGAACTTACCTGGCTGATATGAAACAGAGCTTCCAAAATGCTTGTCACACAAGCCTTAATAAAGCCATGATAAATGCTTTTCAGAACCAAGATAAATGAGAACTCTGGAATACCCCAAAAGCTCAGTCTAAGGGAGTTAATCTATGCTTAACACTTTTTCACCCTGTTCTAGACACATGGTATTTCTTCTCTGGGAGGACAGTGCTTTCATTATGGCTATTAGGAGGCTGGGGATAAATCTCCCTTCATGATGGTTACTTATTCCCCACCACAGTAAGTTCTGATAAGACTATCACCTTTACAGTGCCAGAATGACCTGAAGCCATGTATTCAACAGTGTGCCCAGCATCTGTTGTGTGCTTTGCTCTCTCTCTGACTGAACTTGGGAGTCCTACTTATGTATAGTAACCTCTTGTTTTAGCTCACATACCACTGGCTGTTTATGACAATGACAGGCAATGGCACAGCTTCTGCTAAAGGGAGTGGCTGTTTCACAGTCCCATATTAAAACCCTCCTGGGGATGTTTCATGTCAAAGTTGAGTTACTCCCACAGTCCATCATTGCCAGAAGCAGCATGTCCCACACTCCAGCCCTACTCTTTCTTTTCTCTATCCCAGTCATGCTAATGCACCCTTTCTCTTGCATCAAACTAATGTTCATCAGTCTTCACTGAGCTGATTCAGTTCACTAACCTAGGGGTAAACAATTCACTTCTTTTAGCACATTTTCTTCCAGGCCAGCAAGTTGAATTCGTTTCACTCTGAGCCTGATGAGTATCAGACTTACTGCTACCAAGGGGGAGTACGCAGCCAGGAGCAGAGGAGAGGAGCACTAAAACTAGGACAGGGCACCTCATGTCCACAGTAAAGAGACACAATCAGCTGTAACATGTCATTCTGCCCTCAGCAATCTGACCCTGACTGAAGAAGGTTCCTCTGCAGCCAAGGAGTGAAAATGCCAGCTGCAGCTCTCTCCCTTGGGCTCTCAGCAGGCTGATGCAAACCACCAGTCTGGGCCAGTAAAGACCCTGACAACCAACAAGGAGACTCTAAACTTAATCTAACACCCGGTGGAAAACCAGGGCAAAAAGTAAGTTTGTTGTATCCTTGGCAGATGCCAGTGGTGGAGAAATGCACTCTGAAGTCTTTCTGTGTTTCCCAATGGCTCAGGGGTTTAAGGCTGCTTGCATTGATTGGGCATTTTATCACCTGCAAACAGCTTGGGGAAAAAAAACAGGTCTGCCCAGAAGGAGTGACAAAGGAGATACTAGAAAGGCACAAGTCTGCCATCTCTTAATCCTAAAGGTCTTCCTCTTTCAATGCTTACTGCAGATCATCTGCCCCTTTTTGATTACCCCTCCTCCTTGACAGCTTTTTCCAGAACTTGTTCATATTTGCCTGACCTTTAACTCAGAGATTTGCCCTAAATACCTCTATACAGCTGCTACAGCCTCCTCCTTTTATAAAGCCTCTTAAACATTACTCCACTATACACGTTTACAGGAAATCAACTGCTAATTACTAGTGAGGAAGCAAAAAGCTGACTTTTATAAGCTTGTATTTGCACAAAAGTAAAATGTGTATTTACTTCCATATGCACAGTATAATTAATATCACTCTTCCCTTGTTTGTTGTATGCCAGGCATCTATCTTAGTTCCACTGGACCTTAATTCATAGGACCTGTTGGGAAATCTCATTTTAAGGTGCAATGCTTTAACACACTGGACATTTGTCTAATTCCACACAGTTTATTTACACAAAGTATAGCACATGTCACTGAAACTGACTCTGAGCTGATGCTGCATACCAACAATGAGAATGAAAAACTAAATAGCTAGAAGGGAAAGGTTCCTTCTCCACAGCTGTTTCTTGAAAACCTGTGGTACGCTGCAATGATGGACAGACCTTTCAGTAGAGCAGGTTGGATACTTATTAATCATGAATTGATCCAGGCTCTTGATAACCTGACAAAAGGATGCAGCTGACTGCTTTGTGAAACAGGCAGGATTTCAAAGACTTTAAAACAGTGAATATCACAGTATTTAACCCATTTTCTCAAAAGCAGAGTTAATCTGCATAACTCAGTGATACTCATCTACATATTAGCCCCTTACACACAATCTGACCTCTGTTACAAGTAAGCTTTCAGTTTAAGTTTTGGCTGCTTTTTTCCTACTGTGTTACTTACTGTGTTTTGCATCCTAAATGAGTTGCTTGTAACTTCCCAGATGAGGCAAATGCATTCAACTCATGCAGCAGTTAAAGTGTGTGCAAGCAACTCCCTTGAACCTTTCTCTGCCATCACCAGCACAGGACATCCATGAGTTACCATGAGGATAGAGTTACCATCCATAACAGAAACTTTAGCAATGAATGGAAACACCACTGCTGTGCAGGGAAAACCCCTAAAGCTCTGAACATTATAGAGGGGTGTCGTGGTTTGAGGCCCCTCAAACAGTTCTGCTCACTCCCCCCTCTTTCTTCCCCAGTCCCGGGGAAATGGGAA
>JASSUY010041285.1:18287-30634 GCA_032466535.1 Forpus xanthops
TGGTGTTATCAGCACTGTTCCCAAGCCGAAAATCCAAAACACAGTGCTCACCAGCTACTACTTAAAGAAAAATGACTCCTGCTGCTGAACCCATGACAAGGGGGAAAGCAGACAGGTCCCTTTTGGTGGTCAAAGAGGTTGCAGTTTCCTTTCAATAACAGTTACCGTATCCTTTGATAATTTACCTACTTCACCATTTTCCCCAGTTTTGCAGAAGAACAGCTGTGATAACGTAGAGCCCATCTCCTGCACTGCCTTTCACCACACAGGAGAGGCATAGCTAGCATGGAGACAACACCTGTTGGAATATTCAGCTTGCCTCAGCAAAGAGGCAGAAGATGAGTGACCACCTGACCTGAGAGGCAGGGGTCATCCCCTTTGGGAGCCACCCCCTTGCCGGGTCCACTGGCAGCTAATCCGCAGTGAGTGGCTTTCACTAAAGGATTTCTTTACACCCTTCGCTGAAAAAGAAATGACAACAGGGTTAACAAGCCCAGGAAAACCCATGACTGCGGCAAATCCTTAAAGATCAAGTAGGGACGGGGGAAAGGAACATCAACTAATCCCAGAGTCCAAAACATTTCTTGTTAAACCCTTTTAAAACACAAAAACTTCACTATGTCTCCTCCCCTTTTAAAACACAAAAAACTTCACTGAGTCTCCTTGTTAGTGGCCGCTACAGGGGAGGCATTTCTTTCTTTCTTAACTGAGAATCTCTTCTCAACAACGCAAACAAGGGTGCCCATTGACCTGGTTGTGTTCTCCAGTCCAGCTGGCTTTGTATGGCTTTCATACATACTGTGGGAGAGAAAAAGAAAGGCTTCTTCAGGAGAAGTGTCTCCGTTTCCTCAGCAGAAGCTCTAGGTTTATTGCTGGATGTAATGTTCCTGGGCATTACAAGCAAGATACAGAGCTTTCTCTAATTAAAACATTTAAAGGACATGGTTTTCAAAATCAGCAGTGACCCACTGAAGTTATAAATTATCATTTCCTTCTTTTCCCCCAGAGAAAAAGTAACAAATGTCTTAGACATTGATTCTGCCAATAAAAAAAAAAAAAAAGAAATTATTGGTGTCACTAAATTTCAGTAGATACCTCACAAAAAAGCAGGGCAGCATGAACGCAGCAGAACAAAAAAGGTACACAGGAAAGCCCTGGATGGACCTGTGAACTGTCTGCAATACCAGCTCCCTGTGCTCATTTCCTAGGTTGATTTTGGGTGTCAGATATGGCAGAAATTAACCCTGAGCGCCTCTCACCCCTTTCAGTGGTTTCTAGCTTAAAGCAGCACTCAGCACTTCAGCATTGCTGAAGGAAAGAGTTTCTTTCTACCTCCTATCCCTTTCACAGAGGAAGTAGCAGCAAAAATCCAAGACCTGTCAGTATCACATCAGTCAGGAATGAACACTGCTGGGAGGGCACGATCTGCCCCTTTTTGTAGCATCGCTGTTCTGTTTGGACTCAAGGTATGTTACAGCACCATGCCACAGGATGTATCTTTAACTTCCTACCCCAAGACCTTACCCCATGATCACTCTCTTTTCTCAAATCAGTGTCTCCAGGAAGCACTTTGACAGTTGGCTTTCCTGTCCTATCTTCCACACAGGGTTGGTCATTTTTCCTTTTCCCTAGTACCAGAACACAATCTATAGCACCAGTGCTGCCTCCAGTACAGCTCTCATTTGAATACTAATTATTCTAAGTACATCTCATCTGAATATGAATTCACTTCTAAACTTTGTATACGGATTCATGTGTCATGAGTTTCTATGTAACGTATTTCAAACTTGGGAACACTCACTGGAGGCTCATTCAGAGACTCTGAACACACCTGAAGGAAATCCATTTGAGGTCTTACATTGGACAGCACAGCTTTACCCAACACACTTTCCTCTCAGCTGGCTTTGACTTTTGGCCTTCTGGCTCAGCTGTCTGGACTTCTGATGGCCTTCAATATTTTCATTACTTTGTACAATTCACATCACTAACAAGTGTTGTCTCCCTTGCTGTCCCACATCTCATTTTGTTTCACATGACACGTACATTTAACTGAGTAAGTTGTCTCTCTTTCACTTCATATCTGACAGCAGAACATTGTCCAACCCAACATTTGACATATGAGGCTTCGAGTCCACTGTTTTGTCAAATGCTGTTTGGATTCTGAGCTCTGCTTTGACCAGCTTCCATAACCTGATGCTTACACAGGAGCCCTTCTCAGCACAGCTTCCACTTAGCACTCAAAGCAGTGCAAAGCCTTCAACAGTATATATTTGGCAGGGTTAGTGCAAACAGGGCCTTTACAAGCTCTGATGATGTGATTCAGGGCTGACTTTTTTCTGCAGACCCTTTCCCATCTCGTCACCTCAGAAATATTTGGTGATGAAATGTGCCTTCTAAAGCAATTCAGATATTTGGGTTCCATCTGTAAGGGCTATTCTCATGTAACATTAAAAACAATACAGAAAGATTGGTTTGAAAGGTGCTAGCAAAGGAAATTTTAACTTTATGATCAATTAAAAGATTTGTGGCTACTGTTTGTGCTTTCAAAGGACATATGTGCATATCTGTAAATAAAACAATTGGAAAGCGTGACTTAGCAGTAGCATTTAATCTTAGAAACTTTGATAAAATAGTTTAGTTCTTGTTCTGACGGTCCCCGTCCTTCCCAGAATTGACAGCTCCAAGGGTAAAGTCTCTTAGCTTTGTGCAGTGCAGGAGTTAGACAACGCAGGGAAGCACTACATAAAACAGCCTGGGAAAAGGTATGCATCTACTGGGGGCAGCCTAGTTATTCTTTTCCTCTAAAGCCAGTTTTCCCTTAAAGCTGTGAGTAAAGGAAACAAAAGGTTGGATATACTTAACACTTTTTAAACACAACTAGGCTGCTGCATTTTTTGTGCCTTTCCTTTGCTAGTGCTTTGCAATTTACCTCCAATCTCTCACTGTGAAGTCCTCAGACAAGCCAAACCTGTTTGCCATTTGTGTGCGTGTCTAAGTGCCCTTAGACCCAAACCCAGCCAACAGTTTAGAGTAAACAGACCTACCCAGGGAGGAGCTGGAATTTGAACTGCAAATCGTGTGTGTCCCAAAAAATTACTCCCTCTCCAGGTGACAGAAAGCAGCAACATTTCTGGTGTCTAAGCACATTTCTCTGCAGCAGTTTGAAAAATGGGAGCTCAGATTCTTTTCATCACATGCAGGGCAGTGCCTTAGAGAGACTCATAGACAAAGAAAACTGCTTAGCTAACTGGTCTACTCCTTGTGCTTACCTACTTCTTATTTGTTGAGCTCATATTTTAAGAACAGTGGGTACGTCCTGGAAACACCCTCTTGCCTCAGCGATTATGTCTAAATTGTTCTCTTCAGTATCTTGCATAAGACTTGCATAAGTCATGCATTCTGGGTTGCTCTAGCTAATGGGGAGCACCACGCAGTAAGCTTCCCAGACTGCAGAATGACCAGAACTGCAGTGTTTGAGACAGAGCTCATCCTTCTCTAACACAAGACTGATCTTTCGAAGATTAAACCTAAGCAAACAATTGAAAAGCCTGAGCAAGCTGAGACCAGGCAACAAAGGCAAGCACTAGCACAAAGGAATCACAATGAGGAAAGGGTAGGAATAAAGAAAGGAGAGTGGTAATCACTCTCCATCTGAAAACAGGAACCAGAGGCAGACCTGAGCATAAAGGGGCTTTGGTACTGAGCATGAGATCGCCTC
Source organism: Forpus xanthops (assembly GCA_032466535.1). NCBI lineage: Eukaryota > Metazoa > Chordata > Aves > Psittaciformes > Psittacidae > Forpus > Forpus xanthops. The sequence goes on from JASSUY010041285.1 coordinate 22,006, forward strand.
CCTCCACCTCGCCCTGTCACCACTGCCACCTCTGAGGTAGGGATGCTCAGATTCATATATGTGAACTCACTTGCTACAGATGCATTTTCTAACTACACCAGGGAGTCCACTCACCTCTTGACCACATCATTTGAAATATAAAATGACAGGTCTCAGATAAAGGTTGTCTATTTGCAGGAAGAGCGTGCCCCATGCAAGACCTGCACATCCTGCTCCCCACGTGAATGCACCTCTTCTGCACTGACTTAGAGTTCTCGGAACACAGGCCAGAGTGGTGTAGTCTGAGGACGACAAGCTACATAACTGGTTGTCATGGTTTAAGCCAGTCAGCAACTCAGCCACGCAGCTACTCACTCACTCATGCCCCTTCCTTTCACCTGCTCCCAGAGGGATGGGGAGGAGAATCAAAAGAATGTAACTCCCATGAGTTGAGATAAGAACAGTGCAGTAACTATGGGATAACACAAACCACTGCTGCTACCACCAATAAGAATAATGATAAGGGAAGTAACCAGGGAAGAAAACACTCACCACCCACCAAATGATACCCAGCCCGACCAAGCAGTGATCTAACCCTTCTGGGTAACTGCCCCCAGTTTATATACTGGGCATGACATGCTGTGGTATGGAATACCTCTTTGGATAGTTTGGGTCACGTGCCCTGTCTGTGCTTCCTCCCGGCTTCCCCTCCTCCCTGGCAGAGCATGAGACTCAGAAAGTCCTTGGTCAGACTAAACATTGCTGAACAGCAACTAAAAACATTGGTGTTATCAGCGCTGTTCCCAGGCCGAAAGTCAAATTCACAGCACTGCACCAGCTAAGAAGAAAAAATTACTGCTACTGCTGAATCCAGTACACTGGTGTGGAGCTGTATCAATTCCAAGTAGCAAACTGGAAGAGTATCTTCAGAGAGCTCCATTAAAACACTAAGAATTACTCATGATTTCATCCTTTTAGACTCTTTTCCCAAAGCCTTGGGCTTTGGGATTTGTATGTGTAGAAATGGAAGAAGATAACATGCACAAAATATGTACCTGAGGTTTTTCACACAATCCTTAATCCAGAAAAGTGAGAACGCATGGCAAATTACAATAAATCAAAAAGGGATAACAGCCAATGATACCCTGATAATCACATAGCTAAAATTTAGGTTCTTCTGTAGTACAGAGTATGCACAGCATTGTTTCAAATTTCACTACATCTGTAAGAAAGGTGGCCAATGGGACTAAAAATCATGGGGGGGGGGGGGGGGAAAGCAACCCACAAAGCTCACGGTGGTTGGGAAATACACTAATGAAGGTCGATGGTACAACCATCAGCTGCTCCCCTTGTCATTGTGAGGCAGTCCTTACTACATAATCATACACTGCTTTTGCCAAGGCTCCTGCTTCATTCACTGCGTAATTATAATGAAAATGAAGTTAAGGTTTTAATGCTTAATGTCTTGGAAGTTTTATCTAGGAGTCATAAAACTTTTATTGATACATAGCATTGTCTCTGTCACAGTCCAAGCTGAACAGAATGTGTTAAACACCAAGTATTTTATTCAGTGAGACCAGCTCAGTCATACAACAGGGAGAAGGAACAAACTTTGGATCCCAATTCATTTGTTGTCAGCAGGTGTGTTATGTTATGACCTGTTCAAGCCACACCTATAATCACAGAGTGAGCTACAGGTAACTCCTGAGATTGCCTTTTATCTTTAATCGCTTCCTATTCACGCTTCATTCTGCCAACACCTCTTGTCAGGGTTATTGCTGCTTATTTCCCATGAATGTCTAAGAACACTATTCATCCCAGCAGTAAAGGTTTCCATGCAGTGAGGCATGCTTCAGAAGTGACCTGCACTATTTCCTGAAAGGTTACTTGTCTGACTTGTTGGTTGGGAAAGTAAACAGGAAGATCTACACTGTCTGTCATAAGAAGCAACAGTATTAGGCAGAGATCACTGAAGCAGTTATTCCAGTGTAGTTCTCTAGCAATGAAAATCTCGTACAGAGGTTAAATAATTTACTGGTAGCACCAGTACTATGGGTCTGACCTTGAAAGTTCTTCATCATGTTGAGTTGTTTCCTCTTACAAATATTCAGAGCAGAGACAGCTGCAAATTTTAGATGAGCAGTATTGGTCACGGATCCAAGATTTCTAGGAGATGCTGGTTTTATTTAGTTTATGATCCTACCTGTGCAGTGCAAAACTTGAGTCATACCACAGCCTCCTTTAAGTCCACATCTGCGTCTCCCAACTACACATAACAATACCTAAGCAGTCAGCCTAACTGCTTTAAAGGTAGACCTGAAGAGTAACTCACTTTTCTCTCATGAGGACCTGCAGGTGTCAGCAGCAACAAGTCCCATCACCCTTGCTATATCCCACCACACAAGCAGCGCCATAGATGGACATAATTGGCCTTCTAGAAGCTCTGTTTGACAAACATTTTGAAATACTAGTAACCTGTTTGGGAAGCCACATGGCAAAGTCAGATTGGGATATTTATGCATCCCATTTTTTACTGCCAAGAGAAATAATACAAAAGCAAGGGCACACTCAATGAAACTATCAGAAGTTTACTCTGAAATCAAACAAGGACTGTTTTCTGCACTGATTATTATTCAGCTGTGGAGCACATTGCCACAGGATGCTACAGATTGTTTGGGTTGAAAAGGGCCCAAAAACAACTGCTCTAAGCCACATAAGAGATCCATCAAGGGCTACTAATCTTGATGATACCACCTCTGGTTCCAGAATGTAGTACACTACTGAAAACTGGGGAAGTACGCTAAAAAAAGCATCAGTAACTCTGTTCTGTTCTTTTAGCTCATTACTGACCATGGTCAGATGCAGAACTACATAATCTGTTCTTATACTGTTATTATTACATTCCCTATTAGGCAAAGGTTTCAAAGTAGAGCTCGGTTTTCAAGCCTTCTTCATATGTTTTCTGTCTCTGCTGGAGCAGATACAACTGCATAGCCTCAGCTTGGATGTGCTGTCCTGCAAAGGACAGCCAACAGATAGCAGTGAAATGATGGATATTGGACACGCTAGATCTTGCAAGTCTCAGCATTCAGCCCCTGCTCAACATCTCTATTGGCCCCAACAAGACTGACCAGAGAGAACTATTCTTCATCTTCCATTTCATACGCTTTTGCGCTCATTCTTTCTGTCAAGTCACAATCTTGCCTCTAACCAGACTCCCAAGGATGACGGAAGTAACACTTCAGCTTTATAGCAGTCACAGGCATTGCCTAGTGCTGCTTTTTTCACCTTCAGTTTAAAGAGGTCTGATTTACATTCACTGTAACTGGAGTGGTTTTCAACTGCTGTATGGTGTTTCCCTGCTACTGTTACACACCTTCATAATTAAAACTTTTCTGCCTTAGTCAGCTGAAAAGTACTGAAAATGTCAAGTATTTGAAAACCATTGCCAGAAATAGTCACTTCACTTTCAGAAATCCGATTTCTGGCAGGAACCCCTTGAAGGCAGAAACCAAAGCAACTTTTAAGTCTCCATCTCTCTTCCATACTCAGTATTTGAAAACACTAGCTTCTGTGTAACTCATTGTTGAGTTGAAATTAGACCTGAAAGTGGCTTTGAGAAGGTCAGGTCTCTCCCTATGACATTTGTCTATAAACGGACTACATTCTTCTTATCACTTACAAAAATATCCTTAGCATTTACTCTATCTTCCTTATGGTCTTTCCACTTTGTAATGGGGATCAGTATTCTACATATGCAAGAAATAACGAGAGCAGCATGAAGGAGAGAAACAGTCCTGTCCCTTTGGGTGGATTGAACTGCCACAGGCCTTCAGGGACCTTTAGGCTCCACGCTATGCAATTTAGTATCTTCTTGTGCTTGGCCTTGTTGATTTCTACCTCTTCACCTATAAACTATGGCAACCCAAGCATGCTCAGCATTTAGTTCCTCAAATGAATCTTAGACAGCAGTTAGGGAGTGACTTCATGGTTTTACGTAAAATAATATTGAATTTTAGAATCTAACCAGAGTCTAAATATAGCACATTACCTATTTACCCTTACTGCATGAGAGAGACATTGGCATTCCCTTTATCACTTCCCAGAAACAAAAAACAAAAAGAACATTGCCATATCCTGTAAATTACAAAATGTTCTTCCCCAGTCAAGCCATTTATCTACTTGAGAAGCTGCTGCCTACAGCTGCTTTGTACACAGGAAACAGATATCACACTCTGCTACTACTTGGAGGAAAAAACAACCCAAATGACAAACCAAACAGAAGAATGATGACCAGCTACTTTAGAGAAGTGTCACTCTTTAATCACCAAGTAATGCTTCTTCTGGGTTGCTATTGAAGCAAACAGCTACCTGCAAACCAAGCACAGAGATCCAGGGGAACTAGAGTATGCCAAACACCTTTTCTTTAACAGAATTCAACCAGCCAACAGGACTGTACACTGGAGTCTTCTTCCTAAACTTCCTTCTAGGAAGGATCTTATGAAATGGTGAGAACTCAGTAAAATCTGGACCTTTGTCTAACACCTCATAGTGTAAAATATCCATATAGATTGATAAAGATTACAAGTGTTTGTACCTGTAGGGGAAACGTACTGTCAGCTACAACACCATCAACTTTTGCCTGTCTGTTTGGCTCAGTGTTTTGGTAGACACATTTGACTTACTCAGTGTACTCCCTACCTTGTCTCGTGCAACAGGAGTTGGAAACCCCATGATTTTAACAGTTTCTTTTAGCTTATGTCACCAAGACACACAAACACCTCTTTAAAGCACTGCCCTAGAACCAGAGCAAAATCAATCCCTTCCATATGGACACCTGCTTCTTTAGATACTCCTTTCAAGCAGCAGCACAGTTTTTGTGTTGTCTTCCTACAGTGCACAGAAGGGAACAACCCAAGCTAGAGGTAATGTTGTAAAGCATGTTTCTCATCCTTTGGGGTGAATCCTTCCAGCAGGCTTTTAGATGCTATGGAAAACCTATGCTATTAGCTGCTGTGGACCAGAGCTGCCCTGTCTGAACCAGGTCCAATATAGGTCACCAAGAGCCTGCACCAGAGCAAGCACTTCTTTGCTGTTAGCCATTGCATTGTCACATCTCTTCCTTGCAGAATGTCTATCACCCATCATCTAGGAACAGAGGTTTGTGTTAGTTTGCCAGATGGAGCTTAGCAGGGCAGCTTCTCTCTGGAATACCTGAAGGAAAGTAAAGCTATGTGTGGCCTTCTCCCTCGGTTTTATTTTTACTGAAAAGTAAAGCAATCAGTGCTAGCTCTGCAAGATGATCCTTAGGGTTATCCACAAAACCAGAGTAGCCCAAGTAAGTAAATGCCTAAAATAAAACAAAAAACAGTAACAAATGCATTGTTTTCTCTTGCTTCTAACACAATACATCCCACTAAGCCTCTAAAACCAATACTGAATGTATTTAATTGTGATCATGCTGAACACAAGATTAGCAGAGCCAGAAAATGTCCTGGACTTGAATCAACAATTGTTTTCCATTCTGTAAACTTCACAATGAACATGGCTGGAGACTTGGATACTACTCTCTAAATGAAAACCAACATCAACTATAGGTCCCCAGAGTCCCAAAACTGAAGTGACCCAGATGTGTTGCAAAGGTCAGTGCAACCAAGAACCACCACGGAACTGACTATTTTTGCTATCCTAATGCCCAAAGTCTTTAGTTCTGAGCCAAGGCCCCCACTGCATTAAGCAATGTGCAACTAATCTTGAAGTAGTCCTTGCGCCAAAGACTTTACAGTATAAGTTTTAGCAAGCTCCATCAGCTACATAGAACAAGCAAGGGGGGCAAGAGGGGGACCTGGTAACTCAAACACGAGCACATATTGGCACAATGAGCATTAGTCATGGCTTACCACCAACTAATCTCAAACCAAAATATTTTCCAGTAACAGTTCTCACTTTTACCAACAAACAACATCTCACAAAAGTCTTTTTTCCCCTGTCTCTGGGGTCTCAGTACTGAACCACCTACAGACAGCCCTTCTCTCTCTTCCAGTACTATCTTACTGCATTTTGTGTACTGTGGAAAAAAAGAAGAGAAAAAAAGCAGCATCAGCAAAGCCAAGTGAGTTATGGCCAGGCAATCAATGAGATGCAGGCTGGCCTCTGCTTTCACAGTGAAAGGGTTTGCTTTTTTCCCCACCCTAAGAGTGAGAAAATTCCAAAACTTGGTCTTATAAGGAGGTGTCAAAGAGATCCTTTAAGTAAAAGCTGCATTTAGAAGGGAAAACTAGCAGTTCACAAAGGCACACTGCTTTTGTCCTCTGGGTGCTTTGTCCCGAGTCTGCCACTATACGTGTGTTCACTGGAACAGCTTTTACTAATAAGATTCGGTACTCTGCATAGTAGCTCAGAGAGAGCTGATGATTTGTTATGCCCTATTTTTGACTAAATGTGAAAGGTCCTAAGCTTATTGCTTACGCTTTCAAGTGTTCTCCTGGGTTGGAAAGGAAAGCCACCAATGATGGTACAAAGTGCAGGTTGGCTGCAGAGGGCTATGAACATGCCATGGGGATCTTCCCTGCGGGAGGTGAGCATGGGAGCTCAGTTTTGTTCAGCCCATGTGGTCAACAAGCACTGTTGCTGCATGATTCACTCCATCACTTCTTGGTTTCAGCTTGGGCTGGGAGCTGCAGAAAGGGGTTGCTCTTTAGCTCCTTTAGCACAGAAGTGGTTTGGTTCAGATCTCTGGAATTCCTGGATCCTGAAGGAGACTTCAAAAATGAAGAAGGGAAGGCTGGATTCACCTTGCAAAGCAGCACACCACACACGGCCTATATCCTATACTAAATTAGAAGTGCTTTCTCCATTTCTCCCCAAGCTGAGCAATGCCATGTGATCCAAGCAAAGTGGATTCACAGCCTCTAAAAGCACACCATCCAAACAGACATGAATCTTTTTTCCTTTCTCACAGTAAGGCATTATTTATGAGTTAACTATATGTTCCTCTGTGGTCACAAGGCAACATAAACGTTAATTCTTTGACATGATACTACAGTTCTCCAAGCTTCTTCAATACAGTGAGTTTAGGGTAAATTCCCCATTTGTGCTGCCCTCAAAATTCCCAACAAATGAGTCCTGGAATGACAGAGCACCATTTTACTGAACTAATAAGCTGGTTTTGGCTTTCTTCTCATTTCTTCCCCATAACACAGGGCCTTTTATCTTTCGACTGTCTCCTCCTGGGCATGCCTCCAGCCAGCCTTAGTGCCTGCTGCATATGAGTACTGTCTATGCAACATCATCGTTCCTTTAAAAAGTACCAAATGCAGGAGAACAGTTGCTCTCCCTCTCTCTCTCTATCCCACCCTCCTATTTTAATAAGAATTCTTCCATGTGGTTGGAGAAATAACATTTGGAATTACTGAAGGCTGCCAAAAGGCGAAAATGAAAACAATGAGTTGAGTCACACTTGAACCTGCCAGCTTCATAGAATTGAGACCTTCTTGAGGCAGTTTGAAAAGAAAAAAAGTCATGGAAAATATTTTATTGGACTTTTTATAATGCAACTTCTCCCTCCCCCCCCCCCCTTTTTCTCTGCTGATATAAGTTGCAGTGTCAGCCAATAAACAGCACCATGGCATGGGCACTCATTCTTGGAGTCTTCTGGCATCACAGTCTTTCTATAACACTTCTATACATATGCAACAGCAGATCAAGAAGCAGATATGGAGCTGCACTGGACCTTTATATTCCATCCCACAATGCAGTGTGGAGAACCTGAAAGTTTCCTAAATAGCCCTCATTTTTCACATCCATGAGCAATGCCGGTTTGCTCTGGTAAATTACAAACTGGTGCAAACTGTTGCAATGTAGTCTCTATAAAAGACCATCTCTTAGGTGTTTGCCCTACACTAATCAAGGACATTACACTTCTCTGCCTGGTCTTCAAGAGTTCCCATGTCTGAATTTTTCACCTCCTTTCACCTTGAACAGTTACACGATGCTACTGCACAGTCAATGTGCCCACAGAAGTTGCTGACTGCTTTGCCAATACAGACAGACTGAACAGTTACACTGTTTAATGCAATAGGAAATTCAGGTGGTAGGAACCACAAGCAAAATATTCTGTGTGAAAAAGTCCTAAATAGGAATCAAGCCAGGTGGCCCAAGGAGTTTTCCATGATGTTTAAATGCAAAAGCATGTGTGTAAGGTGGAGGAAGAAGAGACCAAACCTGGAGGCTACATGCAGTTTACTGGAGCCTTGCATGTGTGAGAAAGAGGAACAGCAAAACACAATAATCAATAGGCAGTGGAGAAGTATTTGTGGCAACACTTTGGGAAGGAAAAACAACAACCTAACAGAGCTCACAGGGAACAGGCTTAGGTTGGAAGATGAACAGTCAGCCAAGAAACTTCTGTCTCTTTCTCCTGCTGATTGATACACAGCATATTGACGGATTTATATGTATTGTTTGTAATCTGTGTGAATCCAAGACACACTGTCATGGGTTCAGCAGCAGCAGTCATTTTCTTTAAGTAGTATCTGGTGCAGCACTGTGGTTTTGATTTTCGGCTTGGGAACAGTGCTGATACCACAGTGGTTATAGTTATGGCTTGGAGTGTTTAGGCTGGACAAGGACTTACTGAGTTTCATGCTCT
>JASSUY010041285.1:30734-50295 GCA_032466535.1 Forpus xanthops
CTGTTCTTATCTCAACCTGTGGGAGTTGCATTCTTTTGATTCTCCTTCCCATTTCCCCAGGACTGGGGAAGAAAGAGCAGGGAGTGAGTAGAACTGTTTGAGGGGCCTCAAACCACGACACACACCAAACATTATCTTCCATCTATCATTTTGTTTTCCTTAAAGAAACCCCTCAAAAGACTTACCTCTAGATAGCTGCCATTTCAAGCAGAGTTGCATGGTTCATATCTAGGCAAAATATGTGAATTTATTATCAATCCCATACAGTGTCACTTGAAAATGCTAATGTAGAGTCATGCTCTATTACCACAGGAGATGCTATACTCTACTCATGAGGCAAGTGTAGTATGAATTCTTTTACATGAGTACTTTAACTGAAGTTAAAGAAGTCCTTAGAAACAGCCATATTAGCATTTATACTAACATCACCCTTGCCTGATGTTCTTTGACAACCATCATTACCATGTGTCTTGCAGGAGGAACAGGTGAATCATGCTGCAGTGTCCCAGTGTGATAATTCCAGCCTGCTTTCAGCAGGCCATTGTTGGCTTGGGCAAAAGGCACCTACTTCCCTCATTTCATTCCACAAAAGCTGCCATTTCATCAGGCTGCGGCAAACAGTTCTCTGTGTGGCTATCACAGATCCTTTCCCTCAGTGTAAAGCTACTGGAAACTTATCAAGCTTGCCCACTCCATTGTTCCTCACTATCGCATGTTATCAGAGGAGTCACTGCACTTTCAGCACGTCAGCTTTTCACTAAGTCACTCAGCTACAGTTCCAGTAGCTCTCCTTGCCTCAAAGGCTTTAAACAGTCCTACCAAGATGGCTGAGCAGCTACAGAGGCATTAACATAACTCCCTCACATGGCTAGAACTTTGTTCCAGGATAAGGCAGGGTAATACTATTTACTTTAAAAGCCTTCATAAATAGTAAGTTAATATATTCTAGTTTAATACCAAAACAGGAATCTCTACAAGATGTGGCTACACTGATTTACTGTTTTTAATTCGTTGTTTACCTTATACCAAAAACTTTTCCATTTAGCCAGTGTTAGCCTGCAAAACAGTAGTGAACCACCCACTATTTTGTACTTTTTAACTTACTATCATTTAGCATAAAAAAGTTTAGGCAAACCATGAGAGATCAAAATTCTGATGCTCATACTGAAAGCAAAAGGGCTCCAGGGATTAGATTGTGAAATAGGATTTCCCAGGATATATTAAATTCTGGTTTAATGTTCTTTTGGATATCACAGAGAGTCAAACCTCACTTCATGAGAGAGCACTGCAATATGCTTTGCATACAGCATGCTTTCCCTTGATAAAGCCTTTGTGCTGTAGCAAATTTGGAATTGGATCAGAACCTCTGGAGCACCTGGCAGTGGGAGTGGAGGACAGGAAAACCCACACTGCTAACCTCAGCTCACAGAAGTCCCTTAGATACTTTTACAGCTAACACAAACAAGAGGAATGAGCCAAGGGGCTTGGCAAAAAGCATCAGACTTGAATTACGCTGGAAGACAGACTGCAGATGCCAAGCCTAGCTGGTACAGCACACATCACGTGTATTTACATGTTGATTATATTTCAGCAAGAGTCATGGCCGAATGACAAACAGAAGATGTGCATTTAGGACCATCTGTATCCAAAAGTATTCCAAGGCCTGAACTTTGTCAAGTGGTATCTGTCACTAATGATAGAAAAACTGTTGAAAGAAAAAAGCTTACCTAAATAACCTAACCCTGGTTGCACAGTACCTTTTGTGCCTCTGAGATTCTCATAGAGTTTCGGAGGGAATTTCCACTCTGTTCTCACAGTCTTGCATAATTCTTTCATACGTTCCTTCAGTTTTCTCATACTTCAACACAAAACTGTGGGTTGAAACACAAAAACACAATTGTTTACAAGAAAACCAACCATGACTGATGTCATTAGAGGAATTCAGCAGGAGGCTGCATAGAGGAGGGAAATTTAGAATGAAATGCAAAGAGTGCCCTGATTATCCAGGGATGGACAATTTACTGCAAGACACCACCAACTACTCACCATTTCTCCTCCTCTGCTTGGGCACAGCATTCTCCAGAAATAAAAGATTCCTGCAATTAATGGGTGATATCCTGCGATCAACAGAGTAGGTTTTCACCCAACAAGGTTAAAGCTCATCACCAGTGGCCTGTCTTATATTTATTACTTCAATTGCACCACACTCCAGACCCACTCACTCTATAGGCAAGCTGGAGCTGCTATGTGTAGCATATTAAGCCCTCTGGTATGGCTATCCTCACCTGACTGCAATTGCTGAATAGCATCGTTTTGAAGCCATCAAGGCAGCCAAGTAGAGGGTGAGATGGTCAAGAGCCTTTAACCATTCTCCAGTGTGCCTCTGTGTGTACCTCTCTGGTACACACTGCCATGTTACTTGTGCATTAGCAAGATATCACTGGCAGAAGGCAGTAATCTACTGTCCTGTGCTTATAGTAATTTTAAAATAAAAATCAAGACAAAAATTAGGCCTCTCTAGAAATAAACAATTATTAGGCTGTTAATGTTTGCTCTGTGGATCCACTGTCCTCCAGAGTTCATTAGAGAAGGATACTAATTTATGAGAGGAACCAAATACCAAGTAACTGCTTAACAAAGAGTTAAGTGAAAACATTTGAATAAACCACAAAGCTTTTAGTTCAGTTTTTGTGCACAGGAACTATCCAGAGACAGTAATAATGCAACACAAGAGTGAGGTGTCCCTGCCCATGGCAAGGGCTTGGTACTAGATGACCTTAAAGTTCTTTCCACCCCCAACTATTCTATGAGTCTATGATTCTAAAAACTAAACCAAACCAAAAACCCTTTGAAAAACATTTCTGCTTCCGCCTGAGCTCATGTAATAGCACCTTTAAGCCATCTTGCAGGCTTTGCAAACCATTGACATTTTTGCTTGTCAGGGCCTTCACTCCAAACGACAGCACGTTTGTCATGAACTTGAGTACAAATATCATTTTGGATACCCAGTTTAGTAATGAGATGAAGCAAACTGTATCTTACCTCACTCTCAGCCTGATGCTTCAGCCTGGATATATAATAGGCGACAGCATCCTATATGAGCCTGGCCCTGCTCTATGACCAAGTAGCCCAGCCTTTTCCATTTTTTTGCCTAAATACTTTTCACTCTCTCCAGAGACATCTCAGCTACAAGACAATGAAACAAAAGGGCAGGGATTAGTATTATCAGTCCTCAGCAAATAGACTTTTGCCTCTAAAGCTACACATGAGCTCATGTTGAACATAGAACACCACAGCTTGCAATAGTTTCTTCTCCATCAACCAGTAAGTCACTTTCATTTTCCTGGAGTACAGATGATGCTGTATTTGTCTTGTAGACAAACAGCATACTCCTGCTGCACCCAGGGCAATTGTGGAGCTTTTCTCAAGATATTAAAAGTAATTTGGTAATTATCTCTATATCATGGCTAGTGTTGTGCAATTATTACTGAAAGGTAACTGCATCACCAAGGTGACAACATACAACAGTCCACTTTGTGGACTGTCAGGTGTCCAGTGTGCAGTGTCAGTAACTGCATTCACAATAATAGAAATAAAAATAGCTGTCATTCTTCACTTAAATCCAAGCTCACAAACACCCTAAATGAATGCCATTGTAAGACTTGGGTCAGATATCCCTGGATCCCAGCTTCCTCCTGTATCCAGTGCTCAACAAGGTCCTTCTACCTGACCAGAAGCTTGAAACGTTATGTAAGGGTGATGAAAAAAGTGTCTGGGAGATTAAAACAGATTAGCAAGAACCTGTGAGGTGATGAATGGAGCCTGCCCCTGCAAGCCTTCCAGGTTATCTCCATCTTCATGCCCACTGGGAAATGACTCACAGGTGTTTTAGGAAGAAGCAGCTGCCTGCTTTGTGACATTTCAGGTTTTGCCTTCAGGTTGAGAAGAGTTTACAGGATAAGATAAACAGAGAGGAGACAGTCTGCTGGAGATATCAAACTGTTTTTGCTACACCCAGCATAGAGCTCCCCTGCAAGTGAGCAGAACGGTTTCCACATTTCAAACCCAAAGGAGTGGTCCTACACACAAAGAGCAAAGACTCTGAAAGGGGAAAAGCATTTAAAGTAAATGAACGCCATCAGTGAGTTTAGAGCTGCTGAAAGCTGCCTGACACGGGCTGATCCTTCTGGACACTGACACCTTCCTCTTGCAGAGTGGACAAAGATGCGAAGGCATCATCTAGCTTCCCCCTCTTCAGGTCCCGGGGCAGAAGTGGAGGGTTGGGTCATGCCGACATCCAGCCCACCACTAAGCATGGCTTCATGTGAAGTGTGATGCATCACATCACCTCTACCTTGCTCCACACTGAGCCCTTCAAGCTCTTCCTCCTGCTGGGTGGAGGAAACTGCACACCGATTGAGCACACTTATTTTCTTGGTGCAATTTGAATCAAAGAACCCAAATTTAAACATAATTTAAAGCAACAGATCAAGAAATCAACTCAAACTGAACTCTGAGAGTTTCATGGGTTTCTAATAAATAACAGCCTGTCACCAGCAGAGTCATAGCAGCATTTATGCAAGTAACATCACACTTTTTGATGGAGTTTTCCTTTTCTCAAGCATAAAAAAACAAAGCAAGCTCATAGCATATCTGTTAGTTAGAAGATAAGCCTAGCAGATAGGAACCTCTGAGGCTTTCTCTCTACTTGCCCTAACTAATTAATATGGTATTATCTTGTCTTCTAAGAACCACCAGTGATTTATAAAGTGTGAATTGTCATTATTCCTATCTGACACATGGTGAAACTGAGGCACATGCAGGTTAACTGGAAAGAAGAAAGAAAACCAGAAACTGAGTTTCTAAGTATGGAACTATTGATATCAGTGCCCATAGTCCATCCACTGAATCCATCAAGTCTGCTACTCACATGTGTTTGCAGTTTGACTGTAGCCTTTGTTCTGGGAAGATTACTTATCTGCAGGCTAACAGCAACAGAACTTTTTAAGAAGCAGGAGACAACATCTGAGGAAACTTTTTTCCTTCCCCCCTCAACACACAACATCAAACTCCAAAGTCACATTAAGTCCAGAACCACACAGAAGGTCCTTTTCCCCTGAGAAATGTATGAGCAAAGAAGAGCTGAGTGAGCAGAAAAGTGGCATTTCTTGGTTCAAAGAGTCACCAAACCTATCTTCAGAGGAATTTGAGAGGTGGGACTGGGGCCTGGGCAGATATCCAGAATTACCTTAGCCACAAACAGATGCTGCATCACTTTATAGCCCACAAACCTTGTTTTATCAGTGAAACTATAGTAACTACATGACCGCTGGGGATTAGAGTGACCCCAGGTCATAAAACTTGATCGTGTAGGCTAGCAAACAATGGGGCGAGCACTGAAGAGCAGACCTTCTTATTTTCTATTAAAGAAAGAGCATTGCAAGGGAGATGCTAATTCTGCTCTGGATCAGAAGTAAAACACACAAATGACAAAACAAATGTGCGCTTACAAATATTTTGTCATATTTGATTAAATTATAGCACATAGACTAAACAGAGAGATCTGAAATGCAGGATCCCGTGTTTGGGATATCCTTGGAGCTTTTATACAAAGAAATGGAGAAGTTTATACTTTGGCATTGCACAGTGCACAGTCATCTCATACCTGCCTACAGCTTGCTGTAGGACAGCAATGTATCTGTCAGTGCAACAACCACATCAGTTTAACTGTCAGAATCCTCCTCCTTGCCTACTGATTTGACTGTGCCACCCTTCTGCTTGTAGTACTTCTTGTTCCTTCCTGATAAACAGCCTGCCCTCCCTTCCCTATGGCTGAGTTTTAGCTCTATCTGCTCTTATTTTCTAACTTCCTATTTCTTTCCTATTTTTGCCTCATTTTAGCTTCGCTCATCCTGCAGAGGCCCCAATACATAAAGCAGCCTCCCACCTTCCACCTACTTCAGTGTCCTGTGAATATCACCTCTTTATGTGAAGCTTCCTTATCACAAGAAGCCCATATCCTCAGAAACATTTATGTGCCTTCTTACCTACCATTACTCTGTGCTACAGGTTGATCTGAGTCAAGGTGAAACCTTTCAGGGCAGAGAGTGGGTGGAAGCAGCAACACACTACTGAGCTCAGGCCGGGAGTCAGACACAGGGAGCAAGGGGCATCAGGCACTGATGGCAGCAGGACAACTCCTGATTTTAGGTTAGAAGAAAGGTATGAGTCATAAGGCGATGGTTTCCCTGCAGGATTCTGGCTCAAAAAAAAACAAAACCATGCTTGTCTGTCAGAAGAAATCTCATGAATTTAAGAATGGGATTGCGCAAATGCAATGTGCTTGCTGACATAGGAGTGCACAGACTCATTAACTCAAGAGGTCCTTTCCAGTTCTGTGTTGTCGTTATTTTCCAGGAAGTGAGGAGTAAAAGAGTTTTTTGAACTAGTATAATTCCCAAAGGGTAAAGGAGGAGGAGAGAGAGCAAAGCAGCACCTGAACTCCAGGGCTTTTCTGAAGAAGGAAGTTTGAACTTCTCCTTTATTGCAATACATAATGGCCTGGGTTTCTGTTCCTGCTTATCCTGCAAGGCAGTATGCACAGTATGCACCAAAGAGAACAAGACCTCTGCTCCAAGATCTCTTCTGCTCCTCGGACTGCTGGAGGATGAAGAGGAGCACAGGGGAGTTCAGCGGAACCAGCACATCCCAGGAGATAAACTGTGCAGTGACCCAGGCTGGCAGAACTGGAGAGGCAGCATTTCTAGGATGCTTTCTGCAGAGCTGCTGCCTGGTCAGCATGGCTTACTATGCAAATGGGGGGGGGAGGCAACAAAAATGGATTTGCCAGAACCGCAAAATAATTAGGGGAATTCCTGCCCTGCGGAAACGGTATCCAGGAGAAGTTAATTCCACCAGTGGACGGCTGAAAACCTGCACTAACTGTCCTCAGAATAGCATTGCCAAGAACACAAAGACTACACCAGCCATGTGTGTCCTGAAGGAGCACCTCTTATTGCTGGTGCCCGCTCCCTGGAATATCCTTCCCCACCTCACCTCCATCCCCTGAGAGCCTCTTGCAGGAGAGGAGATCCGCTCTTCTCTCAGCTCCTGATCAGCCCAGGTAGTGGCCCCACGTCTCCTCTCAGAAGAGAAATCCCCACACCGATGACACATGAAGGGACATTCAAGGGCAGCCAAGGACTGCACTACTGATGAAGCTCTTAATCATCCCCTAGAGAAGAAATAACCCAGAATACATGTCTTTAACAGGCTCCCACAGGAGTCCCTGGTGGAGTCTCAATATCCCTTGTCAGCACCCAACAAGGCTATGTGACTGCAGCGTGCACCCCTTCCCTGGCAAAACCATTCCAGAGCAGTTACAATATCAGCATTTCTGTCTCACACCATGGGTCTTGCTCCTTGCCCACGCTGGCAGCACCTCCTTCACTCCTCACTGTACTCTGGTCCCGTGCTGTACCACCCGTGTGGTGGTGGCAGCAGCATGCATGCCAGATGAGGACTTGTGAGCCTGGGTGAGGACAGCGCTGGGAAGGTCAGTCTGGAAAAGCTAAGTCTAAACAGACTCTATTTCTGAGACACTCACCACAGGCAACATCAGGAGCAAGAGGCACCGAAGTCTAAGCACAGCTTGACACCAAATTTTGGAGCAGGATGTTCCTGTATTTTCCCTGAGTGCTTTACATTTGCTTTCCTTGCTGCAGTTCCAGCACCTCTCACAGCTCTGCCATCATGGCCCAAAGCACTGGTTCCCAGGATGGTGCAGTTATGTTAGCAGAGGCAATTTCAAACCTCTTTCTCCCAGCAGTACGTAACATGACCATAATGGTCTGGGTCCTGATCACTCTGTTTCAAACCCCTTCATTACTGTTCATAGCAATGTAAGCCCAAAATGTCATTAAATCTGACACTCTTCCCCTTTGCCCTAAAGCTCCTTGTATTGCTTTGACTTTCCCAGAAGCAGCACCAAACTCCTCACTATGCTCACATTCTCAACACAACCAGCGTAAAACACTGTTCCTGCCTGGTATTTGCTTTCATTGTATTGGTTTTAGAAAGCATCCCTGAAACATTCTGCAAGTTAAGGTGCTGATATGCACATTGGCTTTCAAAGGGAAAAATATTTTTCATCTTTTAATGTCCATTAATTGCCTAAAATGCTGCTTGTAGAGGAGTCTCACTCTTAGAATGAGACCAAAGCAAGACAAATTGACATTACTGTATGTTGGAGGTAAGGAGGGTGGCTGAACTCTGAGCAACACAGGTGAAGGGCAGTGCTCTGCATTTGGGTCTGTGCTGCTGCCTCACACTGCTCAGCTGGATCTTCCCCAAACCTCCTCCAGCAACCTGCTCCCACCTGCAGAGCTGTGCTTGCCATGGAGACAGGTCTTCCTCCTCTCCTAGCCTCTGCTGTCCGCAAACCCAGCTCCTGAATGCCCATGGTGGGATATTACACCAGCCAGGCTCCCACCTTAGGGGCACTGAGCCCACGTGTACACCTCTGCAGACATGGCCAGTATTCATTTGACCATGCAGGGTTTGGTGCCTGGTAACTGAAAAAAAAAAAACCAAAACAACTCTCTTCCTGATGTCTGTGGTTGAGAAATGTTTGTGCCAAGTGTCATTCATCTGGTACTTATAGGTACAGACATATTTGTGTTTGACTTGCACTTGACTTAATACTACCTGAGCTGGTGATAGTAAAAGGACATTGATCTATGCCTTACTGCTTTGCTTCACAACAAAGGTGTAGGTACAACAGGTAGGTTCACCGTAGAATATCCATGGGTTGCAGTATGAGCAGGAAGAGTTTGTAAACATGAGAAGAAACAGCAAAAAAACAACTTTGTGTTGCAAACCAGTAATGTGTCATGAAAAGCCAGGTTTCTTTTCAGTGCTCCACATTGCTCCACACTTCTCAAAGGAAATTATTAGTGTTTATTTTCACAAGAGTCCTCTATTACAAAAGTGACTCTAGCCCAGGTTAACATTTAAGAAGGAATTAAACATTAACTCAAGGGAAAGCACAGCAGTTTCAATGGTTCCAGACCTTACATCAGACATGCAAAGAAATAGTGTTGTGAAAGCAAAAGAAAAAAAAACAATAAAAAATCAAGTCTGAATCCAAAAGGAAAACAAAACAAACCAAAAACCAACCCAAAAACCAAGCCCAACTTCTGCCTCATTGCCTTCAGGTTCGATGAGACGGAAGGACAGCATTGCCTCTCTTCTTTCCACCCCAGGACAGATAATTTTCCTCCTGCATTTGGTTTAGCAATGACTTCTTAACAATAGGAGGTGGATCACAGTGACTTAACCTTCTAGAGAGGCTGCAATTTGATTCCCAGCCTGAGATTTGCAGGTAAGATAAAGTGCAAAGGTGACTAAATACCACAACAAGCAAGGTCTAGCCCCGTGGCTTTGCCTGGAAGGGAAAACGGATTATTATTATTATTATAGCATCAAATGTACCAAGATCTGTTCCTTTTCTTCTGTTCCAGCGCCAGCACATGAAAATCCTTGCAGCTGCCTGAAGATGGTTTTATAGTAGCAAAATGATTTGTTATATTAGTCCACAATATGCATTCTGCCCTGTTCTTCAATAATCCCTTATTCACTTTCCCATCTTTGCATTCATTGCAAATGCAGGTTGCTGAGAACAAAGCCATGGGTATTAACTAACTGCACCATTAGAAATGCACTTTTTTACATTTCATGTTGTGCTGAACTTCCAGGATAATATTTTCATTAATATGAATGTTTGGTCCTAGACTATATATTATACTTTTCATCTTCAAAGCATTTTAAAGATATTAACTAATTAATCCACTCAAACCCCTTTGGGGGAAGCAAACTATAATCACCAAGTTGTTCTTTTTAGAGATAGAGAAACTGAGGCAGGGAAGTAACTTATTCAGTGCCTCAGAGGGAAAGAGTGTGAGAAAGTTACCAGGACTTGCTGCCTCCCCTTCCTAAACCCAAGCTTCTACTGTAGCTCATCTGAACCTTGTCATTTGTCACTGTGCAAGTATGCCTTTCCATGGTCATGTAATTTTACAGCACCTTTTCAGCATATGGTCTTTAATAAATGTCAAAAACCAGATAAGCAGCTCTCTCTATTCAGAATAGAAAAGAACAAAACCAAAAGGGAACAAAAACCCCAAACTAGCTGTAAAAGGAAAGTAACAAATCACTGGGGCCAACTCAGCCTCATGAGCTGCTTATTTCAGCCTAGACAGTCTTGCAGTGTGTGCTCTTAATCAGCTTGTGAATGAAAACTCCGCTTCCCTAGGGGAGCAAAGCAGTATAAAATGAAATCTCAGCTCTGAGGGTATTCATGGGAACGGCTCTATGTGCAGGCTGTCTCTGGAATTCAAAGGACTACTAACATGCATAAACAGAAATCCTACACATTCCAGTGTGAAGGTTGGAGGAAAAAAGCTCCTATGGTTTTTGGTTGCTCACTGAAAGCATGCCCCTATGAAGGCCGGAACTCTCAAAAGCCTGCTCTGAAAGGCCTATCCCTCTTTCGCCAGTGGGTCTATATCACGCTTTTCAAGTCTGCTTTATCGCTTGTCTTGTAAGGGAAATTAGCAAAACTATATGGAATGGTTTCTCCCTTACACTTGATCTTCTGGAAGTCAATACTCATTGCATCTCAAGGGATGAAAAAATAACTCAGCCCTTAAAATCTGATCTTTTTGGAGTCAAAGGCTAAATAAATAATGATTTTCATAGGGAACCTCCATATAGAGCCTGAAAATGTAAGTGTAAATGGATTCTACAGAGCACTAAGACATTTGTTGCAGGCTGCAAGCTGGAGCAATAGACACTAAAGTCTGAGCACAACTTGACACCAAACTTTATAAGAGGGTGTTCTTATGTCTTCTCTGAGCACTTTCTTTGGGCAGTAATAGCTTTCCAATTCCCTTCCTTGCAACATCTTTGTCTAAGAACCTCAGCAACCTAAAATGCTGATTCAGGCCAACCACTTGAACTGTTATGGAATTACAAAAATACATCAGAACTGATTTTTCTTCTGGAAGCACATCTCCCAAACTCAGCACCAGCAGAAGGGAGCCTACCAATGGAAACTGCAGAGCCTGGGACAACACATTACCTGGAAGCATCATTGTTCTGTCCACGGTGGTCACAATAACAACACCTAACAATTTCACTGATTTCTCAAAATCCAAACAGTAATTTGCAACAGTGAGGCAATTTGTATGGCTTCAGGTGAAGAGGTCTCCAAGGCCTTTCAAAAATGCTGTGTGTTTCTTTATCTTTTTTCCCTTGACTTCATTGCATCATGTTTTACAACTGCTCATCAGGTATTGGCTAACCAGGGTTATTATGACAAGAATATGATATCCCTAGCATTTTAATCTGTTGCTTCACTATATCTAACTTAAATATTTTCTGTCCTCAACAAACTGATCCAGCTGCTTTCAGGTGATATTATCTTGGAGTTTTTGCTCATTTTGATAGTTCTGGGAGATAAATGCAACTCCTCCCATATGTCCATTCCTTCTTACACGCCTGTCTGCATGGAGCAGCCTGTTCCGCAGCTCCTTACAGACCCTGCCCACACAATGGCCCATATGTGGCTTGGCTTAATCGGGTCAAAGATCTCATGATCTTAGTTGCACAATTGCTTGCTACAAACTCCTTTTTATATAAGGTTGTTAATCATATGCTCATCTGTCTTTTTTATAGTACTGTACACTCTATTTGAACCCCTGCACTTAAAGACTTGTGGGGTTACTATCAGAAGTTTTAGTGACACATTTTCTTGTGGCGGATGGTAATTTTTTGCTCAGAAGCCTTCGTGTCTTTTCTACAGCTGGGCAGATAACTAGATTTGCAGCTAGACTCATCAATACAGGAGAGTCTGCAGGTCTTTAGACAGCAACATCTGCAAGACCACAGTCACCATTGCAATCAAGGTTTGAGACAGACACACTGGGCTGTTTCTCAAGTACATCCTCACTCACAAGGGAAGTATCAGGCTGAGGCAGGAAACAGGTACTTCCCAGTACAGACTTTTTCAGTGTTTCTTTAAAGAAAGTACAAAGCTGTCCCGTTCAGAGGAGGTTTTTCTGTCATTAACGTTCACAGGGCTTGACTGCAAGATTTCCTCAGATGCTTATGTTTCCAATAGGTCTTATGTTTATGTTATAATAGACTGCCTCCATGTAGACCAATGTAGCACTAGAGTGGGCAGAGACAGCTGTCAAAATAGAAATAGATGAAAGATTCAAAAGCTGTGGGATTCAAAGAGTATGCAGTCCTTGCAACTAAAATTCACATTTCTCACACACACAAAAAAAAAACCAAACACAACCCTTATTACTGAAATCCCTTTTTAATGTTATTGACTGCTCATTCTGGTAACCAGAATGGTGTGGCTTAAATGGCTTTTTTAAAGTTCACAAGAAGTCTCTCACTGGCATCATGTTTGACATAAGCCCAGAAAGAATTGCGAATGTGCTAGTGGGGTTGGTAGCACATTTACATGAGTGATGGCTGTGCCACTGTCTAAGTGGGACCCAGGCAGTATTAGGTGCAGCATGTCTGGAAAATATCCCATGCCACATGTTTGTATCCAGATCTCCAAGAGGCTGCTTGAGAAGTTGGGAATAAATACTCTCAAGGAGAATGTGAGAGCTAATAAGAGCTTAAATTGATCAAGGAGGTAAATACCAATTCACTGTGAGTATCTGATGTAGAACTGTCACTATTGGGGTGAGGACATTGCTACCCGGAAACTGCATCCTAAGGGCAGTATTGCAGATAGCCACTGCTTTGCCTTACTTTCATTCTGCTGTGAAGTTACTTCCCTGACCATTTCCAACAGGTTGCTGAGTTTGTGGCTTTGCTTTGACATAGCTTTCATTCCTGTGCCCCGTATCAGTCCAGGAAAGAACCAACAGTAACAGACCCTGTTAAGATACCTTATTTGCAGCACTGAAAATCTTCATTTTGGCTTTCATCTTAAATGCCATCCTCAATCACCTTCATTTACTTGCTAGTGCTCAGAATGTGTTAAGGTAGGTGTTTTCTGCATCCACTTGCCAGTACCTCAATACTCAGTGCCAAAGATGGCTGCTTTTAATTTTGCCACTAGTTCCTCAGTCACACACACTTTGTTGTGAGCTCCAAGGTGCTCAGTTTTGCAAAAATCACAGCTTGAATGTGATTTCATGATGATCACATACCAATTCCCTGCATAGACTTTGCATCCAGCAATGTTACGTGTTCTCTCCCCTGCCTTCCCACCAATTTCTCCGTAGCTCACATTTCTGATTCCTCATACAGTAATTACTCTGTGTGCCAAGTACTCCAGCAGCTGAATTTAATCTTTTCCCAGATGCAGAGTGCCTGGAAGAAATCTCTGACATTCAAAAATATTCTGATAGTCTTTCAGCAGTTTTGCTGTAGGGATACCACAGTATATATCTCTCAGATTAGATTGCTAGAGTTCCTTCTGTCTCCATTACATGAATCACTTGTCTGTCCTAATTTGCATGTCACAAGGCCTATGACATGCAGAATTCACATAAGCTATGAATTGATTAATACCGGTGACTAGCAGTGACTTTGGCATTGTCAGTACTAGCTGTACCTTTGTCTTATAAGGCTCCTCCTGGTGCCTTCCCTGTGTTTTGTATTAGCATAGTGCAACGAGGATGATCCATTATGAAGATTTTCATATTGGTAGTGCTTGCTTACATTTCTACGTTCTTCTTTTTCACAGTGCAATGTGGTTACTGATAACACCCTATTACACGGTACACATGGTTTCCTGTCTGCATGCGGCTGCCCTGTGCTGGTGGCACACTGAGGTTTACAACCATTTCACATTATCTCTTTAGTTGAAGCACTGTCTTGGTACAGCAATTATTATTTGTTTTCTCTACAGACGCTCACAAAGTTTTCAATAAGGATCTCATCTGCCACAATCAGTGCAGGTGGCACTGTTCTTGGGGCATTTTTCAATACAGGCGGATTTTCTCCTCCACAGAACTTCCATCTTATTTATTCATCTTTCCCTGCTTTCTTCTGTACATCAATTCCCGAACAGGACTTGACTTATTTTATTTTGTCTTCTCTCTGTTTACACTCTATTCTATATAACCTTCCTCACTATCTTGGAACAGACCTACCCTATTCCCAGCTTTCTGAGCCATTTTGTTCAAAGTTACATAATTTCTGTCATCATGAAGGTGGAGTTTGACTTCTGAGATTCCATGTTCAGTTTTGTACCACTGGTATTAACTAAGCCCTTCTCAGCACACTTCCTGCATGTGATACTTCCTGAGGTTTGAGCATGTTTTTGGAGCACAGCTGCAACTTCTTCAAGCTGCTGCTTCTGTTGTTTCTGGAATCCACGGTGGCTGTTCATCAATGATTCAAAAGGAGCTGCCCCTTTCTGTCTTTCTTGGTTTGTATTCTTGGCATCTGGGTTCTTTGCTTGTATGTGTTATACATATTCTTAGGTTTTTGACTTCACATATACACAGGAGGTCATTTATTTCTGACAAGTAGTTTGACATTTAAGCGTGAAGAGATAGATAAGCAAAAAGCCAAAGTTGTTCAGTATTTATGACTTCCTCTGCATGAGCTGTCTTTTAGCATCAGCCCTTTCCTGAAAGTAGTATTCTTTATATTTCTAGACATTAACTTACATTCAGTGGTCCGAGTGGTCACACAAGGTAATAGAAAGTTATCCTAACAGTTTTCCAAACACTAAAGGACCTATCCTAGCACATTTCACAGCTTGTCTGTTGGAGAAGCCACTTGAATACTGGGACTGTTAAATATTAATGGTAGAATTCTAACATTCTGTTTTGACAGTTTCTCAGTATAGTCTCTTACTGCAACAACCCATACAGGAGTAACAAAATGTGGAAGAGCAAAAGATACAATCCACTGGAGACAAATTTTAAACAGATCCTTTCTCTGGTAATATAGGATATGTCTTCTCTGCCTTGGGTAACTTTAAAGTTTTATATGTAAAGGCTGTCTTGCTGTGAAATGCTATTTTAAATCCTTCATGCATAGAACAATGTGTGCAGGTAAATGCTGAGCCTGGTCTGGAAACACCAATATCATCACTGAGGAGCCATCCTCACAAGCAGAGTACGTAATTCTATAGTCCTGTTTCAATAAATCTAACGGCAGATCTGTTTATCTGCCTTGACAAGAAAATGAAACCATTTGAGTAGAAAATGAACATAAACCACAAGAGAACATATTGTGAGAGTTACTGACAGCAGACCCAAAACTATTGGAGCTGTATGCATACAAGGCCGTGTATAGGTTCAATGTTACTTCTACCTGTGCTGGTAGGAGTATCAGACAAAAAGGAATAGACATGCAGATTGCAAAGGCTATGCTATCTGATAAGACCTGTTAGAACAGAAACCAGGAGGTATTGCCAGGCTTAAATTATTTCCTCAGGACAAATCATGCATTTGGAACCAAGCAACACAGGCTGAACTGATAAAGCCCATTTGTATAACATCATAATGGATAAGCATATATTCTACTGCAATAGTAAACATATATACACTCTCTATAAGTACAGGACAAAACCACAGCCGTGGCAGACAACACAACATCCTTTCTGCTGAGACTTGAACAGCAAGACAAAGGAGAAAAAACAGCTAAAAAGTGACTGACTTGATAGATATGCAGATACTTTCTGGAAACTCAGCACCTCTGAAGAATTAAAAATAACTAAAGTTGTCTCCCCTCTTGCAGAAAGGGATTACACTTGCTCCAACATGAAATCACCTTCAAAGACTGCCAAGGATATCTAAAATACCAAAGCATGAAAGAAAAAAGGATAACAATTCTTCCCAAAACTAGCAGAAGAATAGTCTTCGGGTAGATGAGAGTTACTCAAAACAAACAATTCAAGCAGAGACAGTGTTGTATGTGCGATGAGACAAATTTTCAGGGACTATCATGTTTAATATGCAAAGAGACTTCACTAATCATGCCAGATTTTCCTATCTTGATGGAGGCAAAAGAGGTGCAGTAACAGACATCTCTAAAGGAGGGCTTTAGGAAAAAAAAATGGCTGCATGTAGGAACTTGAAGCCCTCTCATTTGATGTCTGATAAGGACAGGAGCTTTCCCAGGTGAAGCGTCTCCATTCAGGAGCATAGAGCAGTTACCATGACAGTGCTACCACCCCTGTGACTTGACTGAATGGCTCTCACAGGTGGTCTCTGTTGTTAACCAAGCCAGGTAGGAAGCCTTGTAAGCACCAACACTGCTCTTTGCTTTGGGACAGCCACATCTGCTCCAGACAGTACTCCTGCTTTACCAGTACAAAGACGTTTTATTTCCATTAAGCAATGGTGAGGGATGGGCAGGATTCACTCTGCTTTTAATCCTCATCTCTATAAGCTCTGAGCTTAATGGTGCACATTTCCCCCTAATCCACAGCAAGAGCTTAAGGAGTTATTTTATATTTATCCCACTAAAACATACTCTTTCCAGGTGATGAAGCTCCAACTTTTTTAAAACATACAGGTACTGCTTTCCCCAGCTACATGCTCATGGGAGAAAATAGCACAGCAGGGGAAAGGAGAAGTATTTACAGGTATTTGCTCAAGAAAATCCTGCAAATGCAGAGTTCAAGGTTCTTTTTCATGAGCTTACTGCAAACATTCACAGCAACTTAGTTCCATCTCAAAGAAGGTCCACAAACACGGATAACGCTGCACATTCTTGTGCAACCACATATCCATTAATGAAAATATGCTAAAAGACTGGCACAACTATTTGCATTGGGAGCATTTGCAGAGTTAATCCAAAAGTTTTCTGTGGTTTGGGAATTCCCAAGGCAGGTATGAAAAAATGAAGGGGAAAAAGAAACCAGAAAAAAACAATCCAGCACACTGCAAGCAACCAATGGAGGTGAGGTAAACAATAAGCATTTAAATCACATACAAGTCCCCTCCAGACTCAGTTGTGCTCCCTTCAAACATTCACAGAACAAGATGAAAAGTTGGTTCAAAAGAAAGTAAAACAAATAGAAATAACAAAGAATGTTTGCATCGTATTTTCAAACGAAAAGGACACATGTGCCAAGCGCATTTCTGCTGCAGTAAGTTCACTGCTCTTAGCCAGATTCTTCATAGTTCTGCCGACAAGACCCTCTGTTTATTCATTTTTCTCCAGGTAAATGGAGACACAGCTGGGCTAACAGCATGGGGTCAACCAATGGAGGATTGCGCCACTGACAGTCTTCAGCACGTCAGCATTTGTGTGTTCTGCTTTTATTGTCAAAAAACACCACCACAACACAATGCAACCAACAGCAAGAAAGGATGAAGGACAGACAGATCATTGTTGCCTGCTCAGACCTTCGCAGACCTCCTGGGAGACCGGGACCCCACTGCCCTCTGTGCTGGGGAGAATGGCTGCAAGCACAAGCAGAGAGCCAGCCTTGCAAACCACCACCCCTGCATCCCTCGTCGTGGGCCAGTTCCTTGTCTGCATTGTAGCTCATTGTTCTCTCCTTCTGCGATAGACATGGAGGATGGGGACAGTTTAATTGAGGGTGTTTCTGTGCAGTTCATTCACCACCACTGTGCGCACTGCAACTGCCACAACCGAGGAAGCAGTACTGGAAGATTGGTGCAAGAGCAGGATAATTACAGCAGGGCTGGGAATTATTTTCACTCAGGTCTACTGCTGAAGCCAGCACATTGTGCAACCTCATCTTGCAAGTCTGAGGCATCTCACGGCTCCTCAAGAAATCATCCTTGTTGCCAATACATGCTTCTAGTAGGAACGGGGAATTTCTATTTCCTGAGAACAAATGACACTCACCAAAAAAGTGATTTTCTTATGAGTTGCTCTCCATTGTAGTTCCTCTAACAGAAGAAAAGTCATGGCCTGAAAAATTGCAAGTGTAAGTTGAAATTAGGGATCTTCTTCTTTAAAAGAAAAAATGCAAGAGAAAAAGAAAAAAAAAACACCAGAAAAAAAAAGCCAACTAAAACTCTGTGGTTTTTATTTGCTTTTAGATTAACTCAAAAGCAGGCCACATTGTTTTAACCTCAGGCTTTGGTGGACTGACATGCCTGAACAGATCTTAGCGATGAAAGGGCTGCAGATGCTGAGGTAACAGGAGAAGAGCAGAAACCTGTAGCCTGTTGCTAAGATCAGGCAGCTTCCAAGTCCTAACCATGACTACTGCAGACATCCCGTTTGAAGGAGAGAGGGGCCAAGTTTATGCTGAATTCTTTGCCAGCACATCTAAATGCAAGGAAAAAAGGAGGGGAGGGACAGAGACAAAGAAGTCACAGGGAAAACTCTGGGGAAATGTCATGGAAACATAGAATAGTTAGGGTTGGAAAGGGCCTTAAGATCCCCTAGTTCCACCTGGCAAAAAAAAAAAAAAACCACAAATATATATACCTACAGTGACTTACGCTGTTAGTTGCACATGTAGATAAAATGAGTTGCAAATATCAAGAATTTCAAACAATGGTCAACAGAAGACAGTTTGTTCATAATCCTTAGAGACAGTTACATCCTCTTCCCTAAGTGCCTAATAGGAAAATTCTGCAAAGGCTAAGTGCAAAACGGAACACAGAACCACAAAAACAAGAACGTAAGTTTGTGACAGAGCTGTGTGTGCTGTGGAATTTGCCATCACCAGCCCCTGCTTTGGAAGCAAGACAGGTACATAGAGAAAATGTTCTTCCAAACTTCTGGCTTTTGCCTACACTGGCAACAAGGTCAGTCTCGAGGTGGTCAGACCTGACAACAAGGTTACCGCCACCAAGAGCTGGTGTTGAAAGAGCATCAGCAGGAACTATGTTAGCAGAAAATGCAGGTGCGAGATAAAAGGAGCTCAGCTTGCCTTGTGAGGAGCCCCTCACCCCATGGAAATGAAGAAACACACCCTCTGCGCTTGGCTCAACTGAACTCCAATCAACTCGAATCAACTAAAACTAGGTAAACATTGAAGCTAGCTGGAACACCATTTCTCTTCTTTTTTACCTCTCCAGCCCTACATGTACACACGCCCCCACTCCAGGTTATGCAGATAACAGGTAAGGCTTTCCTATATATCTGCCAAAAAAGGAATCAAGCCCATTTTCTTTTGCCTAAGATTGAGATTTCTCATCACTAAACACACAACCGATTTTCCTGCTTCCTCTTTTAACTGTACTTCATTTTACCAGGTACAAGAAACATTTACATTTGGAGGCAGGGGAAGCAAAACTCATGGACAAACTTAAGTAGCAGCATCTGTTGCCACCAGCGCAGCCCATCAGTTGGACAGCACAGGAATGGGACAGGACACAGGTCATACCAGAGTAGGCGGTTTGCAGAGCTGTGCATGGGGAGTTGTACACAGCTATAAACAACTCCAGTGTGCTGGGTCCTTGAGCTTGCTGCTTGCCAGGAGCAATCCTCCACATTGCAGGCATTAGTAGCACCTGAAGCTGAAGATGATTCACTCCTAAAGCCAAAAGCATAGCACAATTAAACAAGCCCATTGAACCAG
>JASSUY010041285.1:50305-69102 GCA_032466535.1 Forpus xanthops
TCATTAAAATGCATACTTGAGAAAGAGGACTCTAACCCCGAATGTACAGCCTGGCCTGATTACTCCTGCATGCCACCTTCTTTACCCTAGTTTTGGGAAGGTGCCCATGCTGAACCTATCACTAGGTTATTAGCAAGCTAGCTAAGCCAGGCACATGCCATCTGCATCACAAAACCAAACCATATCTGGAAAGGGTTAAGGAGACAGCTAAAGCCTTCTACCGCTATTAAAATACCAACAATCGCGATACAGCTTTAGGCCACAGCTACAAGGGGAAAATAGCTTTATTTTTACTCACTTGCATTTTGTAAGTAGCTAAATTTTGAATAATTATAATACTGTTCATCAAAAGGGACTAATATCCAATGAGTTTTTCAAAATGCATGTGTGCACACTCATTGATTTAAATATGATTTGAGATAGATTGAACTTTTCTAACCACAATTAGTTAAACATGCCAGCTGACATACTAAACACTGTTTTCACGATCTAAACATGACCTGCAGGAGAGTATGTCTTTAATATGCCTTCAAATGGTGGTTAAGCCCTGGCTGAGATCAAATCTGCATGAGACAAAAGCTTATTCCAGGAACTCTGAGAACTTGTGTTCTGCCACCAAAGCCATTCCGTACTGCAGAGCAGGTGGGTCACTCCATTTGGGTTTTGCTCTTTCTTTGTAACTACAATGCTGTAGCTACAAAGGTGGCCCAGCAGGTTCTTCTAATATCACAACTCATTCCTACTACCCACCTCCTTTTTTGCAAGCTTTTCATATGCTAAGTGACAGCAAATCAGATGTAATCATCCTACTACTGTATCCCCACATCTTCCTATACAACAGGCGTGTCACACGATATTGTCCTTCTGAGGAGCACGAATGCTGAGCTCAGCAGGCTGCGCTACAGACTTCTTTTTCTGCTTTTATTCCTAACACACGTGCTTTGTTTCCCTTCCAGAGACTCTATGGGCCTAAGCACATTTCTCACGCTAATGTGTGGACAGGTCAGCAGCAGCTGCTCATTACAGACACAGGCCATTTCCCTGCCTGTGACCTGCAGCCTCCACATTCCTCCCCATTACACCAGTAGAGGCAGGTGCCTATGTCTCCGGGTAGCTGCTAAACCCGTGCCTCCTTGCCAGGGCTCTGATTCCTACAGGGAAAAGGCTTACCCTGCAACTTGTGCAGTGGTTCCCCAGGTTCCCTCCTCCCACACCCACAACCAGACATGTTCACCCTTCCTGCCAGGACAGCACTGCTGCTGATGTGCTGCAGTTCACAGCCCCACATGTGACAGCAAAACATCACTCGCAAAAGTGCAGCGTCAGACCTCACCCTAGGCCAAGATGTTCCCATTTCCCCACCTAACCCTATAACGTGTGCTGCTGCTTCCAGGAGCATGATTACAAAGGGTTACTATAGCTAAAACCTCTGAACTTGGACGATATAAATATTACAGCTCCAAAACATCGATGGTCACTGACTAAGGAGCCAAGATACAAATCTCCTTTGAACCTTGTCACCTGGACAGTTCAGGCAACTTTGGGCAGAGCACTGTAGATGCCGTGGAAGACGTACAGCAGCATAAGAATCCCTAGTCTTTGCTGACCGCAGGCAGTTAGCCAAATTTGTTTCCACTAAGTAGAAAAACTGATGACAGTTACTGTTCTCATTGGTGCAATGATCTTTCTGTTTAAAAAATACATAATTAAAAATCCTTTTTTTTAAAAAAAATCCTAAAGAAAAAAGAAGACTCAAAAAACAGTTCCTTTGACTCATCCTGTCAGTACTTCATGTAAAAAACTTCTGTTTTTTTTCTTTCCTTTAAGGCCACTACAACAGGCTTCAGTAGCTGTTTCTCTCTGACTCAGTCTCCCCAGGCAAAACTCTACACAGTGTTACCCCTTCCCCTTTGCCAAGTCCTCCTTGGCTATGCCTACCTGTATTTCAAATGAGAGCTGGCTGTTACTCATCTGGCTAGAAGCCAGTTCACAAAAACATGCTGCTTGTCATTCCTATTCTGGCCTCCAAGGCCAGTCTATACCTATTCACTTTGTGCTGGATGTAAGGAAATGTTTTATAGCAGTGCTCTGGGATGGTCACCCCTGAGTGGCTGGAGCTCCACAGGACCATGAGGTTAAAGCGTACAAATGCCACTAACATGAGCAGATGATCCCTGTGAGCTCCTTTCAAGCTTTGCAAAGCCCAGACATCAAACAAGAAAGCATATTTGCCATCCTATGCCATGGGAAGGGGCTGTGGTCTGCTGGGACCATCCTTCTCCCTTGGTTTTCAAAGGGCAAGTTGAAAAATTCACAGAGGAAAAGAAGCACAGGTTTTTCCTGCTGAAATCCAGTGACAGACTTGGTTGGGCATCACGCAGGGCTGACCTCTCACCCAAGTACCCTGACAGTCTGGTTATGTAGATCCAGAGCTGAGTGCCCTGGAAATCCTGCCACCCAAACCACCAATTCAGCATCAGATACTGCTGTAGGTACAAGGTACAAGAGTTTCTCTACTTTTTTTGTAAGCTTTTCCCTTTCTGTTATTCTTGCTCAACTACCCCTTTCTTATCATTTACTTGCATAACTTCACTGGGCTTTTTTTCCCCTTTGCAGGAAAAGACAACATTTCTATTCAAAAAAACCACAAAATCACATCCCATTAATTAACAAAAACATGGCATTCTGAAAAACAGAAAAAGTGAAACAAAAAACTGAAATTCCAACGTAATCAAAATTTCAAACCAGACTGAATAATATCAAAGACAAAACTGAAGTAATTTCAAACCTTCAAAGACATACTGTAATGTTATGGAAATGGTCTTCAATTCCTGCTTCTAAATAAGGTTTATTTGAAATTACCACCTTTTTGCAAAGAGCTGGATAAATCAGCATTTTTCCATTGGAAAAACCTTCCACCCAAACATTTCCAGCTTGTTCTACAGCTTTCACTGAGCTTGACTTTCTTGCCTTTCCTGTACCATGTTTGTTTTAGCATTCTTACATCATATTTTGCCTCGTTCTTGCAGTTCTGCTTTCTGTTTCTTCCCAGCTTGACAGGGCCACTATTTAAATAAGGCTTAGACAATATAAAAGGGAAAGGCTACAAGAAGTAGTAGACAGCAAGGCAAAAGGCTCAACACATTTCCCAGTTATGTGGTTGCAAATTCCATAAGTAGAAAGGAATGGCTACAACTGTCCTACTGAAATCATCTCCTTTTTGCAGCTGATTGAACAGGCAGTTTGATAATTTTACTGAAAACTCCTTTCTCTGAATTAAATTTATATATTGGTCAAGAATTGTGTAGTACTTTCTATTTACATTACAATACATTAAAACATAGGTGGTAGACTGAAGCACCATGGTATGCTACAGGGAGCAAAGGAGAAAGGTAAAGCAGGAAGACACGAAAGAGGAGTGATAGCAATTTAGAGAAAGAAGCCAGTCTTATGTATGACAGGCCAATATCTTCTTCATATAATTGTGGATGTTCTTATTCATTTCCTTGCATACAAATGAGCTTCTGTTTCTTTCTAGGATCCTGCCAAGACCTTCAGGTGTGTTGATTTGTTGTGGCAATAGGATCCCCAGCTTCATCACATGTATCTTGGAGTCAACAGTAGTCAGTCCTGTGCAAACTAAGGTCAAATTCCACTGTGCCAAGTGCTTTTAAGAAGTATCAGGCATCAAGGAGAATGATCACCCTGGAGATGACTTTCTTCAAACATACTGCAGCTCAGGCAGGAAAGAAAAGGCATTTCTGTTGTAGGTAGAATGTAATAATTGCCCCGTGATAATTGGACAGCAAGATTTTGGGCACAGTATGTAAAATAAGTAGCAATGTGATCTCTGTCTTACATATCCATGATTTCACAAGGTGCTCTGCAAGGGCATCTCCCCATGCTTTACAGAGTCTCATTAAAAACAGCAGTTCTTCATTGCATGTTGTTCGCAATACACTCCTGTATCCATAATAATAATCAAAAGAAGCAAGCAGGTGTAAAATCACTGCAGGTAACATTTAAGAGTGAAAAGAACACAGTAAGCAATAATAAAGACTGATCAGCTTTCTGGCCTGCTCTCTAACAGCTTCCATAATAAATTCATCTAAACAGCATGACGCTATAGCAGCCTTACACGTAGAAACAGTGAAAAACTGGGTCTCCAGTGTGTTCCCAGATCTAGTGAGGCCATTACTGGCCAAGTCAAAGTCTGTATATCTGGAGACATTTGACATTGATCAATGTAAAAGGATCAACACAGAAATTGAAGTTAAATGTGTTTTTCAATTTCCAGTTACCATCAGGGAACATGAATAGTCTTAGAGTTCACATAGATCTGTAATTTGGAAGAAAAAAACAGTGCCTGGAAGCTGAAACAAAAGTAATATTTAGACAAAAGAGAGCAACACGTCCTGAACTGAAATATAGTGTCAGTAGGATAGCTTGGCTTAGAGCAGGATAGCACTCCATCACCTGAGCTTCCTTATCAAGGCTGGTGTCTCCTCTTACAGAAAGAGCCACATCCCTTTGGCCTGTGTAACACATCAGTGCACAGCAGGATGTGGTTATAGCCACATAGTTTCCAAAAGTCTGTTTTGATAAAACCACAATTTCTTCTTAAAATTTAATTAATGCTCAGGAAAGCCCCACAGGAAAAGTGTTTAAAATTTAATTAAGGAAACTTAAGCAATGTCATTCAGAATCCCATTATATGACCATATTTCTTACTCTTATACTGTTGCCTACAGTGTGAACACAGAATATCTGAATTACTTTGGGGTGAGGTGTTTGTTGATTAGAAACCTCAACAACAACTTCAATTAATTTATTGATTGAAATACTATTCCTGTTCTAAGTCAAAATATCATGTGTTTGGCACTGAAACACTTTGACACTATTCTGAATATCTAAACCAGGAAAATTCAGATGTTAAAAACAAGGGGAAAAGATGGTGAGTTTGGAAATGATAACTTTCATTTCAACTGCAGGTCAGGAACGAGATTTCAAAATGATATGATTCTTTCCAAAACTGATATTCTAGGTTTCACTGGCTCCAACATGACAGATTTCATTGGGTTTTACTGGCTCTAACATGACAGATTTGTTGGATTTGGATTTTGGGGTTGGCTTTTTTGTTTGGTTGTGCCTTTTATTTGGCAATTTTTAGAACAAGCTGCTTGTTACAGAGAAGAATAACATCATTTCCTATTGGACTGGGCTTGAACGTAGGTGTGCTCCTGTAATGGCCAGTCCATCCCTTCTCAGGAAGATTGCTCAGATTCTGTCTTGTATAGGTATCAGGTGAAGATCTGTTGTATTCTCTTTCCTTGTATTTTCTCTTGTATTATTATTGGTGGTAGCAGTAGTGATTTATGTTATACCTTAGTTACTGAACTGTTCTTATCTCAACCTCTGGGAGTTGCATTTCTTCGATTCTCCTCCCCATCCCCCGGGGAAGAAAGAGGGGGGAGTGAGTAAGCAGAACTGTTTGAGGGCCTCAAACCACGACACAGCCTCACTATTAAAAAGGGCCTTGCTGCAATGAAATATTGCTGATTGCATGGAGGTGGGAAGTGCATGCATGAAAACTGTTCTTGAGAGGAAAGATGAGAAATCCAGATCTACGTGAGAAAGAAGGGAATAAAAAGAGGCGGGTTGTTCTCACAAGCATTTTTTTTCATGTTCTGCAACCCAGACTTATTAAAGAACAAGAAATAAGTACAGTTCCATGAATCTCTACTATCCCAGTGGATGGTCCTCTCAGTAAGCAGACTGGCAAAGTGGCGAGAATGTTAGACCTCTCTACTACATATATTGTGTCCAACTGGACACAAAATGAAATGGGTGACAAAGAAAACACAGGTTTTCTGTAACCTCCTGGATTATTAAAACACTAACATTTTGTTAATCATGTCTATGTAAGGGGACTCTTCCTCCACGTGTCTGCACACACGCTCCGCTTAAATCTCCTACAGACATGTTTATGGAAGGAAGGATAAATATTTTTCCATAGCTTCATACAAAATTACTATGAGAAACCTTGTAGGAGCACAGCTGTGAGGTCCTTCATTACCTCAACACAAGCAGATCCTTCTATGAACTGAAATGCCATTGTGCTTTCCTGGGTATGGGCTCTCAGTTGTATTCTCAGCCCTTCTGGAGCAACACACCAGAACGATCAGTCTTTTTCAACCTGGTTGATGTTTTAGCAGTAGCCATCACAGGGGAGGATTGCTTACTGACTCAGACTGCACACTGCTTCCCAAACCTATGACAGATTTTATAACACAAAAGGAAAAGGGATCAAAGAGATGGCATCTCTTAGATAAGACCCAAGCTGGTATCTAAACACATAGACCCCTTCCACATGCCCTTTAAACTCCAGAAACCTTACATCATCCTAGAACCTCACCTCCCTGTGCTCCATGCTCAGAGTTCAGACAGATAGTTTTATCTTATACCTTGTCCCAAACTGCAAAAAACAACAGCACCTTCCTCCTCAGAGGTGTTTAAAAACTGGTTTGGTGCTTCTCAGTAAACCTACTAAAGGTGTTTGGGATTCTCTGCAATAAAGGGCTCTTCGTCGAAGTAAAGAATTCCTATAAACAATGCAGTAGAAAAAAAATCCAACCATGCAGAAGCTGCAGATCTTTAACTGTCTCTGATTCCTCAGATGGGACTAACCAGGACTGATGGGCAAGCTGTGGAGATAAGCAAATAGGAAAATAAAACAAAAATCATGATTTAAAACAATAAAATTCTTATGAAGGGCTTGCTGCACAGCCTTTAGATGAAGAAACACTTGAGCCACTGTTTCTTCACACTGTCAGTGCAGATGCCCAAAAAGCTGACTGGGTAATTAAGGGGGTAATGGGACTTATAGATTATAAATTTCATAGCATAGTTTTTTTCATTCTGCATAAATATTGGTTTAAACAGAAAACTGGAAGCTTGAATATACCTGACAGGCCAGTGATTTTAGGAGTGAATGAGACCTTGGTATCTACCTGTAGCTTTCCTTAGCACCTTTGTGTTCACAGATATATCAGCTCTTTGCTAACTAAAATACCTTAACTCTGAACCATATTTCCAGTTCAGTAATCTTGCAGCTCTGAGCTGTCTCACTGACTGTGACCTGCTGAGTTTGACAGATGGACACTAACAAATAGAGAAAGTTGTTTTTTTCTACCCAGATTTAAAATTAATTGGAGAACTGGACAACCTTTGGTGGTATGGTTGACATGTCTTACAAGCCTGAGGGACAGCCTGACATCCATGAAGATCCGGACAAGCTTGAGAAGTGGCCCTCATGAGGTCCAACAAGGCCAAGTGCAAGGTCCTGCTCCTGGGTAGGGGCAATCCCAGGCACAGCTACAGGTTAGGCAAAGAAGTGATTCAGAGCAGACTCCAGAGAAGGACTTGGGGGTATTGGTCAATGAGAAACTGAACACGACAAGGTTTCAGTGTGTGCTTGAGCTCAGAAACCACCCATGGGCAGGGCTGCACTAAAAGCAGGGAGGTTGGAACTGGACGATCTTAAGGTCCTTTCCAACCCAAACTATTCTATGGTTCTATGGTTTTATGATTCTAGATGTGCAAGGTCAGAGGAAAAAGTGGGCTACCCTGTATAGACTAATACTTTTTTCCTTTGGGAGTTTCAAGATGCTCAGTTTCAGGACCCTCTTCTTGAAAAAGAAGTTTAAAATCACTCCTCTCATCCCTCCCCTTTTCAGCTTTTTAAAAGGGAGACATGAAAAAATAAGAAGACAGAAATGTAAAACCACAATGAAATGATCTGTGTTCTTAAAGAAGTTATCTGCATTGTTTCTGCAATTCGATCATTTAAAAAGAATCTTTTGTATAATAAATCTTCTGCTTGAGTTTTTTTTAAAAAAAAGATAATTTCTGAAAAGAAAATTTTCACTGTCCCAGAATAACTGTAAGGAAGGAAGAGGGGCTGGTCAATGGCCCCCCAACCCACTGCCCAAATGGTAAGATATTGGTGAAACAAATATCACGGCCCTAAAAGACATAATTAAGTCGAGGTTCTGCTTACTTTACTGGAGCTTGGACTAGATCCTACATGGGAAAAGGACAGTCGTTAAGAATGAACCTGGTCAGACATGTCTCTCCAAACCTAGCCAAACCCAGTGATATGGTTTTCCCACTTGAAAGCAACGCAGTGGATATGTCAGCCCAAGCATAGCTGGGTGGCAAGAAACTGCCTTTCCAGCCTTCCCCTCCCATCTCACAATCTCTTGTGGTCCTTCCATCTCACAGTTTCTCCAGACCCCCCTCCCATGGGGCTATTCCTACACTACCCATCTCTGTTTCATTTCCATGACACAAGCACCTGGTGTTCTCCCCTGCTCCCATCAGTAACAACAAAGCTTTCTCCTATCTTTCCAGCCCCATGGTGGGCAGCTCTCTCGCTCTGCTTCACACTGCAAAGGCCATGGGCTAAGGGGGCTGGAGAAGCACCTCTAGCACCTCTGTGGGAAAAAATCATAGTGCGACCTAGGTAAAGCTGCTCAAGGCTGTGGCAATGCTGTGCAGATCCTGATTTTCTCCTCCTGGGTGTTTCTTCTGCTCTTCTGGCTCTGTCCCAAATGAGAAATGCACCAGATGTGGCTGAGATCTTGCAGCTGGCCAGATGAGGCCATCAGACACAGCACCATGCAAAGGAAACACTCAGCTCCACTGAGCCAGCTGAAGGAGCTCTGAGCTTCTGCTCCCTCCTTCTCCCCTGCACACAGCAGCCTGCAACTGTGGGTCTGCCACTGGATTTTCTCAGCTCTTGTTGCTCTAGCATGGATCACAATGCTTCATGCTATCATTAATCTCTGGTCCTTTATGTATAAGTAGCAGGCAGCATTGAAATGATAAGACTGCAAGAGAGAATGAGAAATAAATCAACAGTTTTCCGTACAGCATATCATTTCAGGCCTGTAACTGAGAAAAGTGAATACATATTACATTACAGTGATCAACAAGCTCCCATCTTCTGTTTCATCTAAGTCTTTTCACTTAGATAAGTGAAGATAAGCTGTTTTTTGACTGCAGAATAGGCTCAGGCAGGATTTTTCTATATGCAACTGATCAGTGCACACGTTAACACAAGGTCACATTAGTATATTAAAAGAGGAAAAATGAAGGATAAAAATGCTGTCACTACTTATCCTTGCAGCAGAGCTCTGCCAAGTGCGGTTGAGCTTTTATGCTAACAGTGATATAAGGCAGAGAGATAGAAATCCTGCCCTTTTCCATGGCAGAGCCTGGTTAGAGAAGCTCTCCAGTCACAGGCATCAGGTCACCTTGAGCACCTGAATGATCTGGAGCTATAGCTATAGTAACTAAGCAAGTGTTTTCAGGCCTGGACTCTGCTAACAAGCTCATTGATGTAATTTATGACCGGCACAGCCCTATTAAAGGTATCTGGCAGAAACTGTTGCTTCTTTGAGGCCTTAGTGCTTTCTTTGTCAAATGACAGGGTGGGAAAAACAACAAAACCAAACCAAAACCAAATACTGTGCATCTCCCCTTTGCTATAGGTGCTGACAAACACTCACACAGCAAATGCTCACAGACTAGGGGTTTAAAATGTTATCTGCTCTCTGGTCCCCCCTTGCCTCCCCCTGCTTGTCACTGCAGAGCTGAGAAACCAGGCAAGCATCCGTGCCTGCATTGCTTCCAAGTCTGGCAGCCCAGCTTTAACACATCCTCTACAGACATTCAGGGCTCGCTACATAAACCAAGCATTAAACTTTGATATATTTATGGTGACCTCTCTGACCATTTGGCCGTTTGTTTTATTGTCCTTTGCATACGCAAAGGCAAGTTCAGCCCACACATCTCCTTCAGTGAAACCATGAGGAATGCTGTGAGCAGATCCCTTAATTCTCCTTGCAGGAGAAAGTGAACTGTTTCCACAAACATTTTTAAACTCAAGGAATGGCTTTCCACTGCTCTGGCCCGTGGGATCTGAAGTGGCTTAAAATTGCCTACATGGGTTTATATATTTACTGGCAAGCATAGCCATCTGAATGGGCAACCTTTGCCAACCTTTTTATCTTAGAAAGCCTTGTTTTCCCAACCAAACCAAACAAAATACCCAATGAATTCACTTCTATTAGTCACTGAACAATAACACTTCTGCCTGTCAGGATTTTTAGTTGTCGTCTTTGTAGCTGAGAGAAAAGTTAAAAATAGAAAATACACAGCAAAGAAACCATAAAAGGCTATTCCATACAAATGAGACATAATTAGTGAGCTTTAATTAGTGCATGGCAGCAGATTTCTTCTGGGGCCGTATGTGTGCAGCCAGTCTGTGCCCAGTGACACTGAGAGAAGGGGGAAATGCTGAGCATGCCACAGGCTTCACAGTTTAATGAGGCTGTTGCTGTTGCTGCAGCTGAGTTTGGTCTAAGAGCTACTGGTGACTAAAGGGGCGATCCTCCCTTCTCATCACCTCCTCTCTGCATGGGTTCCCCTGCTCTTACCAGCCAGCTCAGCTCACTGCATCTCTTCAAGTGAACTGAACCAACTGGTGCTGCTGTCTGTGCAAGAAGGAGGCAGTGCCACACCTGCAGGGTGGGAGGGAAAAAGTGGGACATCCCGTTCAGCAGTAGGCTGGTAGTTTGACACAGCTGCATTAGTGCTGAGATACGCTCCAGCACAATGTGCTGACGAAGGCTGCCTGAGCCACTGCTCTTGCGCAGGAGCAGTTGACACACGCAGTCATCCCATTCCACATACAGATTCACCAGCCTGCTATCTCCAGTGGAAGAGTAGCCAGAAACAGCTGAGACAACAATTCTTCTACTTCTGCAGGACTATTTCTTAGCGTACTCTTTGTCTTTGCCCCAGCTGTACCAAGGGATATACAGGTTTGCTAAAACCCATCACGTCAAAAGAGCTGCCAAACTGCAGACTTGCACTGTGATTTATCGTTTCATAGAATCATAGAATAGTTAGGGTTGGAAAGGACCTTAAGATCATCTAGTTCCAACCCCCCTGCTCTGGGCAGGGACATCTCCCACTAAACCATGCCACCCAAGGCTGTGTCCAACTCAGACCAACACTGCCAGTGATGGAGCATTCACAACTTCCCTGGGCAATACGTTCCAGTGCCTCACCACCTGCACAGTAAAGAATTTCTTCCTCACATCCAATCTAAACTTCCCCTGCTTAAGTTTGAACCCATTACCCCTTGTCCTCTCACTACAGTCCCTAAAGAAGAGTCCCTCCCCAGCATCTCTATAGGCTCCCTTCAGATACTGGAAGGCTGCTATGTGGTCTCCAAGCAGCCTTCTCTTATCCAGGATGAACAGACCCAGCCTTCTCAGCCTATCTTCATATGGGAGGTGCTCCAGCCCCTGATTATCCTCGTGGATCTCCTCTGGACTTGTTCCAACAGTTCCATGTCCTTTTTATGTTAAGAGCATCTGAACTGCACACAATACTCCAAGTGAGGTCTCACGAGAGCAGAGTAGAGGGGCAGGATCACCTCCCTCGATCTGCTGGTCACACTCCTTTTGATGCAGCCCAGGATATGGTTGGCTTTCTGAGCTGCAAGAGCACACTGCTGGCTCATGTTCATTTTCTCATCGACCAACATCCCCAAGTCCTTCTCTGCAGGTCTGCTCTGAATCTCATCTCCACCCAGCCTGCAGCTGTGCCTGGGATTGTTCCAACCCAGGTGGAGGACCTTGCACTTGACATGGTTAAATTTCATGAGATTGGCATCAGCCCACCTCGCAAGCATGTCAAGGTTCCTCTGGATGTCATTCCTTCCTTCAAACTT
The DNA here is from genome assembly GCA_032466535.1 of Forpus xanthops. NCBI lineage: Eukaryota > Metazoa > Chordata > Aves > Psittaciformes > Psittacidae > Forpus > Forpus xanthops. Next base: position 62,112 of record JASSUY010041285.1, read on the forward strand.
ACCAACCAAACCACACAGCTTGGTGTCATCGGCAAGGGCACTCTCAATCCCACTGTCCATGTCAACAACAAAGACATTGAACAAGACCAGTCCCAGCAAGGATCCCCGAGGGACACCACTCATTGAACATTGAGCCACTCTTAATGTGCAGCAATCCACCATGTTCTTTACTCACCAAGTGGTCCATCAAATCAAGATCTCTCCAATTTAGAGGCAACTGTCATGGGTACTTTAAAATTGTATACAATATGAAATAAAAAAGGGTTGCTATAACCTTTAGAGAATACTACGTACTTTATATTATTTCTTTAAAAAGTAACTTTGCCATATTTCTTGGCAGAAAAGGAACTTGTTCCAGAACACTATCATAACTTCACAGTTTCTAAATTAGCTGAATGGTTATTGTACAGCAAAATATTAAGTTACTGGGCCTTTAGCTCTGTTAATCTTTTTGATAACTGGTGTAAAGGAAAATAATTCTCAACTTTTAGCATTATCAAGTCTGCCAAGTGTCTTGGGTTCAGCAGTTGCAGTCATATTTTCCCCTTCTTAGCAGCTGGTGCAGCACTATATTTTTGAATTTTGGCCTGGGAACAGCTCTGATAATACCGGTGGTTTTAGTTACTGCTCAAATGTTTAGTCTGACCAAGGACTTTCTAAGTCTCATGCACTGCCAAGGAGGAGGGGAAGCCAGGAGGAAGCAGAGACAGGACACCTGACCCAAACTAACCGAAGAGATATTTCATACCAAAGCACGTCATGCCCAGGATGTAAAAAATGGGGGCAGGGACCTGGAAGAGGGGGTTCACTGCTCAGTTGGACCTGGTATCAGTTTATGAGTGGTGAGCTGTTACATTGTCTTCCCTTGTTGTTTCCCTTGTCATTATTATTATTGGTGACTGCAGCAGTGGTTTGTGTTATACCTTAGTTACTGGACTGTTCTTATTTCAACCCATGGGAGTTACATTCTTTCAGCTCTCCTCCCTGTCCCTCTGGGAGCAGGGAGGGAAGAAAGAGGGGGGAGTGAATGAACGAACTGCGTTACAGCTGGGCTTAAACCACGACACCAAGTTAAATAACATGAAAACATAAAATTCCCAACCAATTCATTTTTCTGTTAATGGCACACCAAAATATTCTATACTAGTGGCTATCATTTTTGTTGGCCTAAACATTTAATACAAGCCTGGATTCTCAAAAGCAATATCTTTGAGCAAAATTCAGGAAAAATGTGCAGTCTGTTCAGGTGGATTTTTGGTCCATGAAATGTATGAAATGTAAAATGGTAAGAGGTTTTTATACCAAGGAAATTCTCTGGCTTTGACATCAAACAAACTCTTTCTCTGAGCATGAGCAAGAGCAGTCGTTAACACTTCCAGAGGGGGAGGAAAGCCGAAACAAAGGGCACAATCAACCAATAAATGAAAAGCACAACACAGTGCCCTACATGTGCATAAGTAAACTTATTTGTGTTATTTATTTGAAGGAACAAAAGGGTCTTTCCAGAAACCACCAGTACATTGTTAAAGAGGAGTGCATTACCTATAGCCTTCAAAGAAAAATGATGCTGTTAAAATAAACCTAGAGGTTGACACAAATTGGGTTACTGAACATGGTGCTGTGTTAGAAGACTTAATAGTTCTCTGGATTTTCTCTCACTGGTTACACAAAACCCAGGTACACAAGGATGTAGGGTTTCAGCTGAGAGACATTGCCACAGCTGTTAGATCTGGAGCCAGGCTTACTGATACCCAATTTAGTGTTTTTGCTTTGAAGTTGTCTTCTGAAGCGCCATAACAATAAGAGGAGGGAAAAAACTTAATGTCCTCTGGCTGGAATGTAGAAACACAGATGGTAAGCTAGATTTCATGCCCAAAAAATTGTTAGTTAAGAATGTAAAACTGAGTTTGAAATAATAAAGTGCGTGCTGGAGTCTCTACAGTTACCTTTGGTTTTGAACTGTTGGTTCTCTCTACAGTTACCTTTGGTTTTGAACTGTTGGTGCATTTGAGCACAAGTTCAAGCTCTTCACCATAACCACAGGAACTGGAAACTTCTCCTCTCTTAAATGAAAATTGAGATTCTCACATGGTCATTTTGTTGAAAGCATGAAAGCTTTAAAGAAAACACCAGTTAGGGTAAGTTTCATGATAAAATAGTAAAACCTGGCAATGCTATAGGTCTTTCCAAAATTCGTGAACCTCAAAAGAAGCTGGTCAAAATCCTCTTAGTTTCAGGTTTCACAGAAGCTTGCAGCTCAGCTCCAGTTTGTCCTAAAGTTCACTAAATTTCAGCCTTTCAAGCCATTCTGATTCGATTTCTGGGTTTTTCCTAAACCATATAAAACTTGGGGTATTACATGGATTTCACATGAGCCAGGTGGAACTCAGTAGTTTTAACAGTTTCATGATTTGAGATTTTGAGTATGTTCAAATGCAAATTTCCACCTTCCTCCAAAGCCAGAGAAAAGTTTCATTTGATGCTCTGTGAGCAAAATTCACCTCCTTCAGAGTTCTTGGGACTCACAAAAGTCCATGTTTGTGTAACTGTGCAGTGAGGCTAGTCCTAGCACAATGCCTACAGGAAAGCCAAGAATCCTGGCAACACTGCAAAAAGAAAGGTGTAAATGTGCCTTGCTACAGAGAGAGTATTTACCTCTCCCAGGGATGCAGAGCACCACAGCTACAAAACCATTACCAATCTGATTTTAATATTAATAAAAAAATCCTATATAATAATTCCGAAAGTCAAATATTATGAAACTGCTTTTTGTGAAGTGATTCATGAAAATGTTTGCCTACAGTAGTCTACTGTGGTGCTACTTACAATACAGTTATTGTCATCAGTTCTTTCTTCTAAAGTTTTAATGCCCAGAAGTCATATCTGAAATGAACACCTTTCTCTTTTATTTTACCTCTAATTTTTTGTGGTGAAATTCTTACTCTTGCTCAATTGTCATCCATTATGACAGAATTTTGAGTAATGAGACAGTTCTGAAGTGAAAATTGCATTATTTTAGCACCTTTGTTTCTCCACCATGTAAACTCAATTAATATAAAATGAAGCTCTGAAGGATTTATTAAATTATTACCAATATTTACTTGTTTAACAGGAAAACAGAAGATATGCATCTTCTGTGATTATCTACATCATTTTTATACAGTTATTAAACTTCCCTCAAAATATTATTTTAATAATCTTAAAACACAATAAATATCCTCTTAAATTGAACTCTTTAGTTTGGAAAAATAATTACTCATTTGAGACACTTAATTTGAAGGGTAACCACAGATCCTTATCTCTGTAAGGTAGATCACACTATTATAAATTCTTCTTATAAGAAGTTCATTTCAGGGTAAAAATTTGGCATTTCAAAGGCACTTAAAGCCCAGATTTAGTTCAAGTAATATTAAACCTCTCTGCTATATATGTAATGGTGCAAACAATTGTCCTTTGCTCCAGTTATACAATTAGTGGGAAGATCTTATTTTCTATGTTAATTATATGGTTAGTTTGTTGTACCAGTGCTTCTAAATTCTGTCCCTGGATAAATGCCTTAGGAGTGGCAAATACAAACATCAGATGCCAAGCATACCTCTTTCACGAAACCTGTTTTCTCTAAAAATTCCAGCCTTCATCCAGATTTCTAGATAGGGTGAAAGCAATAAGAGCATGAATTAATTCATATTTTTCCTAATAAGGAAATAGGCAGTCTTTATAATCTACGATTATTTTAAATCATAAATCTGAAGCTTAGGAAGTACCTGCAATCTCTATGGAGCTAGTTGCCAATCACTGAAGACTTGTGAAGTCCATTTTGGAGCAGTACAATAGAAACCTCCAAGCTTCTGCTGCTGCAAGCTAATAGAAAATGACCTCTTTTTCTTCATTACTTTCTCTACTAAGCTATGTTCTATGGGGTGGTTGTTCAGACACTCCATATTATTCATGTCTTCTTGTGCATGCACACATGCATCCGTCATTTCTTTTAATTTATTTCTACATATTAGTGAAAAAGAGCTGTTTTGAGCCCTTTATGGATAGCAGTTTGGCTTGCAACTGCAGGTAATACACTGCAAATCACTTTTTCTGATTATAAGCAAAAACGTAACAGTGAAATACTGTGGTTGCATATAAAGTCATAGTAACTTTACATGCATGAGTCCTGGATTGCTGGCCTCCTCCTCCCTTAGCTTAGCTCTCCCTTGAGCATTTATTCATTTGTTTGACCTTGCCAAAATAATTATTCACCTAAACATAGCCCCCTCATGATGTCAATGGAAGTCTGAGCAACCTACGGCAGAAAATGTTCAAAGCTTATATTGCTACAAAGCAATGTTGTCTTCTGGTTTGTTTTGTTTTCTTGGATAACGTGTTCTGTGAGAAGAGTAATCCTGTAACTAAGACTGACTGGAGACTTTTCACAGTATAACAAAGTATAACAAAAATGCCTGTGTTTCACCTTTTAAGATTAAATCACTGCAATGCCCTGAGCCTTGGATATGAAGGCACACAAGTAATTTTATGCACATGAGCGATCCCACTGAACTCCTTGGGTCTACACACATGTAGCAGTGTACATATTCCCATCAGCAAGATCAACAACTGGTTTTGTTGAGAACATCCCTGGCATAGGAATCTTCCCAGACATAAACACTGTCTACATTAGCAAACCTCACAGATTTGCTTTAGTGCTCAATCACCCACAGAAGTCACTTACAGCCTTACATAGCACTTGCTTTGAGCAATATTCCTTAAGTAATTTGCTTTAAATTCTTTAAACATTGTGATAGTATAGTTTACTGAAGGTTTCAGAAAATTAAAAAAAAAAAAAGGTTATAACCACTTATTGTAGGTAGTTATAACTCATTGCAAATGATGCATTTGAAAATCAGAGTTAACAACTTGCCAACTGATATTTCATTCTACATTGCTTAGTGGCCAGAATAATGGCTTCCTATCTTCATGCAATTTTTTTCACCTGATAATGTTGAATTTTTGAGCAACAGTGTGAGCGCAAGAGCAGTTTGTGTAAGTAAATGAACCATGTCAGCAACTGTAATTCAGTCAGCATTGAAAACATGATCAAAATGTATTAAATTATTTGTGATAGCTCCTCTCTTCAAGAAGGCAAATCTATCTGAACAAAAAGAATTTACTAGAGTATGAAACCGCAATAATAAAAATGTCATGTCCTTTTAAATAGTATATGAGTGCTCAAACATTCTACATCTTAAATGGTATTTCATTTTAAAGGAACTAAGAAAAGTAATTTGTGGCTAAACGTAGAGTGTTTCAAAAGGATTGCTCTACAGGTAGATTAAACAATGCCCAGGCCAGAAAAATCTATCTATTTAACCATTCTCAAATTCTCAAATAGGCAATCCATTTTATACAACATAAAATATAAGCTGCAGTTATACGACAGCTAAAAACTTATGTATTGATTCACAAAGATATTGATTAAAATTTATCAAAATGTATTTATTCATCACTGCTGCATCAATGATCTTCTGCACTTTCTATGTAAATAATCTATTCTATTCCCTTGATCATGTTAATCTTACTAATGACAAATTACCATTCTCCACATACAGTTCCTAGATATACAAATTATCACTCCTGCTTTCAGGGGATTGAGAATCAGCCACGCTTGCTAATGCCTCCATAGATTGCCTGACACATAGCAGATTTTTATATTCCCTTTTAAAGCATTCCGCTCACAAGAAATAATTTAAAAAACTGGCTATCACTTGCACTTATCCTCTTATTGCTTGAGGGGGGAAAAGAACAACATCAAATTGGGAGGATTATTAACAGTGTAAGAACTTTATTTGCTTCAATTAACTCTTTGCAGGAATGCTAAAGCCTATTGGTTTTAAGAAAGGAAGGTGAAATATCCTGTCTGACTATCCTGTACAGAACTTGGAAAACAAAAAAAAAGTTCTATCTACAAATATTTTTTTTTTTTTTATATTAAGGAACTGAAACTTTTTTTAATGTAAATGTAAGCCTAAGAGCTCCTTTCAGCAAACAAGACATGATTTGTGTTAAGGAATGAGTGGTGTCCCTCAGGGATAGGTGTTGGGACTGGACTTGTTCAACATCTTTGTCAGTGACATGGACGGTAGGATTGAGTGCTCCCTCAGCAAGTTTGCCGATGACACCAAGCTGTGTAGTTCGACTGATATACTGGAGGGAAGGAATGCCATCCAGAGGGACCTTGACACGCTTGCGAGGTGGGCTGATGCCAACCTCATGAAATTTAACTATGCCAAGTGCAAGGTCCTCCACCTGGGTTGGAACAATCTCAGGCACAGCTACAGGCTGGGCGGAGATGAGATTCAGAGCAGACCTGCAGAGAAGGACTTGGGGATGTTGGTCGATGAGAAAATGAACATGAGCCAGCAGTGTGCTCTTGCAGCTCAGAAAGCCAACCATATCCTGGGCTGCATCAAAAGGAGTGTGACCAGCAGATCGAGGGAGGTGATCCTGCCCCTCTACTCTGCTCTCGTGAGACCTCACTTGGAGTATTGTGCCCAGTTCTGGTGTCCTCAACATAAAAAGGACATGGAGCTGTTGGAACAAGTGCAGAGTTGGGCCATGAGGATGATCAGGGGACTGGAGCACCTCCTGTATTGAAGATAGGCTGAGAAGGCTGGGGCTGTTCATCCTGGAGAAGAGAAAGCTGTGTGGAGAACTCATAGCAGCCTTCCAATATCTGAAGGGGACCTATAGGGGTACTGGGGAGGGACCCTTCTTTAGGGACTGTAGTGAGAGGACAAGGGGGAATGGGTTCAAACTTAAGCAGGGGAAGTTTAGATTGGATGTGAGGAAGAAATTCTTTACTGTTAGGGTGGTGAGTCACTGGAATGGGTTGCCCAGGGAAGTTGTGAATGCTCCATCGCTGATGGTGTTCAAGGCCGGGTTGGACAGAGCTTTGGGTGACATGGTTTAGTGGGAGGTGTCCCTGCCCCTGGCAGGGGGGTTG
>JASSUY010041285.1:69202-84528 GCA_032466535.1 Forpus xanthops
AGCACCTTGTTGTTTTTCATGTGCCTCAGCATGCCTTCCAGGAGAACCTGCTCCAAGATTTTGCCAGGCACAGAGGTAAGGCTGACTGGTCTGTAGTTCCTCGGCTCATCCATTTTCCCCTTTTTGAAAATGGGGTTATGTTTCCCTTTTTCCAGTCATCTGGAACATCTCCTGACTGCCAAGATTTTTCAAATATGATGGGCAGTGTCTTAGCAACTTCATCTGCAGGCTTCCTCAGGACTCGCAGATGGATTTCATCAGGGCCCATGGACTTGTATGCGTTCACGTTCCTAAGATGGTCTCGAAGCAGATCCTCTCCTCCAGTGGGCCCAAGGTCTTCATTCTCACTGTCCCTGTATCTGCCTTCCAAGACTTGGGTGGTGTGGTCAGAACATTTTCCAATGAAGACTGAGGCAAAGAAGTCATTAAGAACCTCAGCCTTCTCCATATCCATGGTAGCTGGTGCTCCTGATGGCTTCTGAAGAGGGCCCACGTTGTCCTTAACCTGTCTTTTATTTGCAATGTACCTACAGAATCCCTTCCTGTTATCCTCAACATCCCTAGCCAAGTTTAATTCTAAGTGGCCCTTAGCTTTCCTAACCTGGTCCTTAGCTTCCCAGACAACTTCCCTGTATTCTTCCCAAGCCGCCTGTCCTTGCTTCCACCTTTTAGAAGTCTCTTTTTTCCTTCCAATTTTCCTCAGCAGCTCCTTATCCATCCAAGGAGGTCTCCTGGCCCTTGTGCAGTACTTCCTTCTAGTAGGGATGTATTGCTCCTGAGCTTGCAGTAGGTGATTTCCGTGACACTTAGAAAGTGTTGAAGTCAAAAAAAGTATTTGGAGAAAGTCTTCAGAAGGAAAGGGTTGGGGGGAGACCACAGCTGGCTCTTCGCAATTCATTATCACTAGAAGAAGAGGTTATGGTTGGGTGGTGTACTTCCTGCACAGGGCCAAGCAGCAGAGCAGGAGCAATGAGTGACATTCACAGCTCAAGGCAGGCTTGCCAAGGGAAGCCCTCACATAGGAGGGCCAGAATAAACACCTGTAAGAAGGTCTGAGTCAGAAACACCCCCATGAGCACCTCCTTGGGGCAGAGCTTCTCCTGCTTTCTAGGGGAAGAAAAACGATACCTAATTTTTATGTATTTATCTTTAGAATATTAAAATACAGGTGCCTGGCACCAAGGTGGACTTCACAGCCGTTGTTAAGCACTGAGCCTCTGAGACAATTGCACAAACAGCATCCAGCACCCCAGTCTGCTGTCAACTGCATGCAAGCAGCTCTGGCAATCTTCATAACAAGCAAGGGCAGAGGGCAGGTAGGCATTTTCTGTGTGCTGTTTCACTCTGGCCCTGAAGATACCCAACTACTCTCTTGCAAAAGCTGCCCCAGACTTCATCTTTTCTGCTAACTTAACGATACCATCTCGGATCCATACAGTAAATGAGTGGTTGAAGTGCCACACAGAAATGGGAGATGCAAAATCAGAGATTTCAGTCCGCTGTCTCCTACCCACAGGGACATGTCCCTGTGCCCAAGCTGGAGCCTGTTTGAAGGGAAAGAAGAGATTTCTCCATCTTGCCTTTCCAATTAAGCCATTATGCCTTGCATAACAGTGACTGGGTCAGTGAAACAGGGCAAGACTGAGCCATGCTTCTTGCCCTCATGGTTAAGGTACACAGGCAGAAGAGTTTCTGTTCCCTTTTTTAATTGCAAAAGAGAGCTCCATGTGCTGGGGACCTGAAGAGCTTCATAATGATAATCTTAGCTCCCATCCCAAGATTCTACTCGATTCAGACGAGTGTCCAGAGGTCCCTTACCATCTATTTCCCTCCAGGTATCTTTCTGCACATCCAGGGAAGAGACAGTATTATCTTTCAACAAAGCATATATTATTTCAATATCCTAGCATGTGGCCCTGGGATGTAAATCTATGGAACTCTAGTTGCTTATGATCTAGTTTAAAGTCAGTTTCCCAGAAACATTTGCATGCCTGGGTAAAGCTGAGTACAACAATTTATCTTCAGTTCTAAATAATCAGAAACATTTTTAAGGCAAATTTAATGAAAGACAAAAGCAGCTACAGAACAGTCAGCAAAACAAGTCTGAGTTTCTAAAATATCATGTAGTTCACTTCTCCATGATGATTTGATTAAATATGCAAAATAAGAAAAAGCAAATTGATTATCAGGAAAAAAGACCCAACTCTTATTTAACTGTAGCTAATAATCCAGAGCTCAGAAGCACTTTCTGGACTGTTGTTAATCTGATTAGAAAATATTTTTCTAACCATAGTTTATTTCCCTTTTCACTGAAGTCTTTGCTTTCTAAATAACTTCTCTGGATTTCAGAAGGGAAAATGTGGGGTGACTGACCAAGCTTAAAGCTCCGAAGCTTTTTGCTCATTGAAAACTGCCTCTCATTTTCCCAGGATTAGGTGAACTCAGAGTTAAATTTCCAAGGACTGGTCCTTCCTGCCAGCAAAAAAAAGCCGCTTGCCAGGTTGTCTTTGGAACATCAGCAACACCACTCTGATCAAACATTTGGGAAGGAAATTGGCCCATCTATAAAGGACTTGGTCACTGAGAGCTCAGTTTTGCAAACAGAAGCTCTGCTCCTCTTTATAACAGCAGCAAGGTGCAAAGCTGATATAGAGAAGTTCACGGCTCCATGAAGCGTGATGGTTCTCACACTTACTGGATCTGATGCTAACATTACCAGAATTTCGACTGCATAGTAGTAACAAGTAAGTCATAAAAGTGAGACAGAGGGGAAACTGTCCTTACATTTTCTGAAGCTGTTTGGAACATAAGTCCTGACATGCTGTTACAGAAACATACCATAGTGAATAACTTCATCACAGTGTGGTGAAAACGGAATTCTCTAATGCAGTATATATAAACTGAATGTCTTCTATCAGAGAAGCAATTAGGAAACATATACACTGGTTTAATAGTAGTGTTGAGCCTTGGGCTCCCACGATAAAAAAAAACTGTGACTTTTTGAAATACAGCCATTGAAATACTCCCCTAAGAGACAAAAAGGAACAGATATTCATCTGCCACAAAGTACGTAGCTCCTGCACTAAGCTACACCAGTTTATATCAAACAAGAATATATCTCAACGTCTCCAGATTCGTCCAGATTATTAGCAAGATACACCATTTTTCAAAAGGAATGAAGCTGTATTTGTATAAAAGTGAGATCTATGCTTCTATGATTCTGTTAGATCATCTGTGAAACCAACAACTTCCCTAACGACACATTGCAAGCTTTCATTTTCCTTCCTTTTCAAGCTAAAAACAACACTTGACATCTTTGCCATGACAGACATCTTCAGATGTGTCTTACTGTACTGCCATTCTGCCTCCTTACTGCCACCTTTGAAGGGATGAGCCTTGTACTTACTGAAGCCCATGGTTAGACTACCATTGACTGTGATTGAATTTAGGCCAGATTTTTCTCAGCCTGGATTACCCACTAGCTTCTTGGGAGTCCTCAGATTTTGCATCAATATTACATAAATGGAAAGAAATTGCAGATGTGGTAGGTAAAAATGGAAGTAGGTTATACAGAGAAACTATCTGTGCCCCTTTGTGAGTTCAAGGAACAGTGACATTCAAGTCTAGCATGAACAAAAGCTTTAAAACTAGACTATGGCAATGTTAATTTATGTTCAACACACTATGAATTATGCTGCTTAATTCCACCATATCCTGGCCTTCTTGGTTTTCCCCGGAGCCCCTTCAGCTTGCTGGCTAAAACCATTAAGCTGATGGGTACAACAACCATTTCCTATTCAGAGGCAGTGTAAAAAAAAGTACTGAGCTACTTTATAAGATAAATACCCAAAACTAGAGAAAACACCACCCAAAACCCAGGCCATGTGAAGGACTGACATGACAGCAGAACCTCAATGATAATTGACCACATCACCACCAGACACAACCCACAGAAGCCCCAACACTAACCAGAACTTACAACTTTTTTTGGTTTCTTTAAATCAGCTTTGTTGCTCCCATATGAGGAGGAGCAGAGTTCAGACTGGCAAGGACACTTGGGTCAGATTTTGGTTATGTTTATCCTCAACAGTCCTGAAAAGCACTTCCAGGAGTCTACATGGCTGCATGTGTCCACCACCGCAGCCACAGACCAGGCTAGCATACACAGGTCTGGGCACCACTGCCTACTTCTCTTTTAGTTAAGTTAGAAGTCTTCCCATGGAAAGATACCTTTAATGAGATTCCCTCATATAACCCAGTACCCACTGGGAAACAGGAGCCAAAGCACCACAAACAGGACCATCACCAGAAAGATTTCACCCAGAGTCTGTCCCTACAACCAGGGTAATGACGACAGACCAGAAAGAGTTGCCAGAATCAGCTGTGCTCTTTGCCTGTCTGCACCCATATAAGCTGCCTTTCAGCTCCTTCCCTTCTCCTCCTCATGTCTTGCTGCAGTTTCCATTTTATACAATTGAAAGCTTAGCTTTACTCTTTGGGCTCCCCACCACTGACCATAATCACAGCCTGACCTTGTTCCACAGCACATTCTCCTCTTTTCTGTCCAAGGGGACACTACCTGAGACAAGAAGTTACTTGTGAGAGCAAAAGCAACTGTCCTGGTGTACTGTACCACCAAAACCAAACTCCAGTAACTCCACAGTCAGCCTGTGCTACAGCTGGTAACAAAGCAAAGCTTAGATCAGCAGACTCTCTAAGCACATTTATAAAGCATTCAGCTAAAACAGGGACAGAGGTACCATAGTATCATTTAAGGAAGCTGAAGCCTTCTCCCTCCTATCCACCTCTTTTTGGCCTTTGGAAAAAGCACAGTCATAGCTCGATCTCTTCTGTTGCACAAGAACTGAAGTTTTCTTGGAGAATTCCAGAGTGAGTTGGTAACAGATTGTTCCACCACAAGCCTTCAGCAGCTCTCTTTGCTTTGCTTTACTTTCCTTTTTGTTCCTTTTATTTTCTTTGGTTTATATTTGTGTCCCACCACCTTCTTGTTCCATCATTTCTGCATCAAAGTCTCTGGTCTGCGAGCTTCTGATTTAAGAAAAGCAGAAAAAAAACACTATTATTATCTAAAGTAAACAGGATTTTCCCCCTTCACTATTCCAGGAAACAGAAATTCTTCCCAAACCCATAATTAAGGAAAAGTCAGAAAGAGTTCAGACTTTACGAGTGAAGAAAAGAGGCTGTTACAGCCTTAAAAACACAGTGGAATTCAGCTTATGAAGTTCTAGATCTTGTAGAATAGAAACCCCTGAGGAACAGTGTTTCCGAATGCATACAAAGCATTTCAAATAGCTTTTAAGTAGATTTACAATTAAAGGTATGGCATATAAGTCTTCAGTGCTTGATTCTGCTTTTCGACCTGCTGTCTGTAATCACTGTAACTGCAGGTAGATGTCTGTCTTGACAGTTCTGGTTCTTGCCCATAGTCTCCTCACTTTGGGCTGTACTGACCCTTCAGATTACCATCTCTCATCTTCCTATTCTCGTTTGCGGTTCAGTGCCCAAGCAAGGCCTTTATGGAAAATCTGGAGGCAGATTGAGAGGCAGCAGAGGGAGCATCGTAACAGCTCCCATGTGGGATCATTTCTTGCAAGAAGAATCCAGAGATTTCAGCTAGTCTCATGACTCTATTGTTTTAAGACGCATGCCTGCACTAAGCATGCTTACATTGTTTCACTACATTTTCCATGCAGACAATGGATTTTTTGCAAAGGCCATTGGATCCAAACCAGTCACCACTGGGAATATAAATCGCATATTCTTCATGTTGAGTCATAGAGGGGGAGGGAGGTGTGGGGAGAGAGGCAGACATGGAAAAAGAGACAGATTTGCAGCTTTTATCCTTTTTTTATTTACAATCATTATGGCTACTTCTCTTTGTAACATAAATACTTCTGGGCATTCTATAATGCTTGAAACCCAGTGATCTCAAAATATAGGAGAAAGTAAGTACTACTAAAGCCCAGCAAAGCAAACAGATGTGCACACCCCAACACACCAAATATGTACCAGAAGGAAGAAACATTATTTCAAGAACAAATGCTTGATATATCCCCAAGTACCTGAAAACAGCTTTTGTGCTCCAGCACAACTCAGGAAACCTAAGGAGAAATCCAGACCTTCACCACTGGGAACATGACTTCAGTAGAATCGCTGTTTCACAATGGAGGAGACTAATGCTTCTGCACATATCAGCTGCAACAGTAATAAGGTTTTCTTTAATGGTTCCATCTCTTTCTGAGTTTCATCTACCCACATAGGTTTACAAGCACTAAGTACCATTTGATTTCCTTCCCACTTGGGGAAGACAATGGATCTAAGTCCAAGACCAAGTCTGCCACTGGGAGGAATTTTTCCCCAAGAAGCACTGTCATGAAGGAGCCTGGCCTGCAATGGGACACAGAATGGTGATTCCACCATTCATTCAATAAACTGAAAGCACAGCTCTTATACACCTATCGAAGTCCATTTTAACTGTGAGCCTAAAGCTATTTTACTCATCAGTAACAAAGAGCAACTAAGTTTGCAGCCAAAAAATTAATTAATGAAATACTCAAAACAAGCTAATTAACTCCTTCATGGGTATTCAGATAGAAACCACACAAAACCCCACAGGGCTCACGAATTACTTCAGGGGTCTGACTAAAATGAAAAAAGAAAACAGAAACCCACAACATTTGGAGCAAAGGCTTGACGTCTGTCCCTAAACCATCTCCCCTCACACACAGTGAGCATCGGAAGCCATATATGACACCATGTGCATGGAAACAACCCATTGTACATGGGGACAGTAGAGTCAAATTTGGTAACACTACCTCAAATTGGATGGGTTTGCTCCAATCCCCTTGGCAAACGATCTGTGTGGCATTCTCCTCACTATAAGCAGGAGAGTTTGGCAAAACAGTTGGTCTGTTTAAACACACTCTGAAGAGAAGTAGAGGTTTTGCATGGGCAGACAGTGAAAGCCAGAGTGAGGTATGTGACGTTGTGCAGTGCTGGCTGAGGCTAACTTAAATGGCACAGTCTGAGGAAGAACAAAAGGGTCTCTGTGCATATGTTAAGGAGGTTAAACTGTCATCCTTGACAATTCACGTTAACTGTGCAATATTTCATTGCCACTAGCTCAGGAATCCATAAAACCATTGGGCCCAGTTTATTAATCCCCGTGCTTTGGTCATTTATGGCCATGCAAAGGATGGGTAAAATCTGACTGTTCAGGCGGAGAGGAGTTTTACTGAGGCTTTTTGTTCTGGTACAAACATTATGCTTGAACTTTAGAGCATCAAAGAAGCAGAGGAACCAGCCCTTTCCACAAAATCCAGCTGCTCTTCAAGTCTCAAAACCTTGGGCTGTTTTTAAGGAAAACCCCAAAGGTTCCCAGCGCTCACAGCAAAATCCCAGCCTGCAGAATGTAATAATCAATCCAGGAAAGCCATTTCAACATTGTGCTTCAAAGAGATTACTGTAAACAAAGAGTGAGCCCACAGAACAATATGATTCTTGATTCTCATTTAAGTAATAGGAACACAGAAAAGTCTCAGAAGTGGAGACATCTGCATTTATGTCGAGTGCCCCTTTGTACTCCATTACATTGTAAATAGAGAAATGGATTTTCTCTTTTGTGTAGATTAGCCCTTGCCTCTTACACCACCCCTGCTACACCACCACCACCACTAAAACATGAGGACACTTTCTGAAAGCTGCAGTCATTACTGTATTTGTTTATAATTAGTATCATGGTAATGAAGCCTGACCTCATGGCAGTTTACAGCAGCCACGACCAGATTTATTGGAGTTTGTTTGAAGTTACAGAAGAATGAGATCAGAATCAGGCCCTGAGGACAGCATTTATATATGACAGCTTGTCTGGAACCTGACCTCCTAAGTCTTTTTATTTGGATTCAGACTGCAGCAAGACTTTTGCTTCTCACTCACAAACACACACAGTTTTCACTTTTTCCTGTTAAGGTAAGCTAGGGCCAGAGACCATCACACAGAGATGGGTGGAATAAGCAGCCAGACAATGCATTCTTATTTACAGGATTACAGAAAAATGCTTGCTTTTTTCCCTCACTATATGATTGGCTAAACAAAGGTTACCAAGCCTGTAAAATATTATTTTGCAAGAAACAAAGTTTGGGATTCATCTTGTCAAGATGATGGCTAAGTCTTCTCTCTGCCTGTCAACACAAGTATATACTGTAGATTGACAGAAAGAATTTGTTAACTAACTCGTAGAGCAAAAATATTCACTGCATGCAACGTGCTCTCCTATAGGAAATATGTTAAAGCTTATTGTGGTCACTAAGCCAATCTCTCTAACACTTAGTAGGTTGCACTTTGAAATGAAGATACACAACACTACAAATCACCTTTATTCCCAGCTCAAAATTATTCTGCTTGCACCTATTTATTTCTCTTTCTGTTTTATTTTGGCTGATTTAAGAGAGAGGCTCATGAAGTCACCAGCATACCCAAAGCTTATATATGTTTTGAATACCAGACTATGACCCCACTGTTTGCACGCGTTTGTTACAGCTATATATTTCCACTGTCTCAGCCAGTAGTTTGCTGCAGTTTGCCCTGGGGAAGATAAGGCACAGCATAATCTATGCATTCTGCAGGTCCTGAGGCTGTTGAAATGCATCTACTATCTCTTGGAATAAAAAAGAACCCACCCCCCCCCGCAAGGCTCCAAACTGATCTTCAGCTGTATCAAAACATAAAGCAAAAAAAAGGCAAATTACTAACTTCTGGTTTTAGTATGCCCAAAGTTTCATATTCAGTGTTACAAGAGGAAAAAAAAAGTGAGCCTTTCTGGCTCATATAAAATAGAATGTGTATGGTTCATTTGCTTAAGTCACAAGCTCATCTAATGGTAGTGCCAAACGTAGTACTAATATCCTGCTTTCAAGGAGAATAGTAAAAAGAAGTCTTCCCTTCTGAGAGAAATATCCACATGGATTCCATCTCTGCCACTCAAGGAGATGCAGTTAGAAAAAATGTAACATCACAGCCACACTAAGAACAACCTAGTGGGAAAACTAGAAGAGCTAGATTCAGGGTTACCTGGATTTCATTTTGGTTTGGCCACTGACTTCAGCAGAATGAAGCGGCTGCCTCTTTGTCTGCTCCCCTCCTCCTCCTTCTAGTAAATAAATCATAGTCATAACTTATTATGAATAGCATTTACACTGCAGGAGTATTACGTTAGCGTGCAAGCCTACTGTCAGATCTAACATTTAAAGCACACACTGAGCAGGGCAAAGTACTGTTAACTGTCATAAAGTGGTGGGGTTTAAGATGTCCTGATATAGCAGTGCATTGGTCTCAGTTTTATATTTTACAGCCATGCACTTCTGCTCTTATCAAAATGTGGTCTATAACTGCCAGCTCTGAGGAGTTTCTGCGCACAAGCTTCTGCCAAGCGTAGGCAACATCCCTCACAGCATTTTCTCCTGCACTGCGTGTGGTAGATGGTATTGACTCTGACAAAGAAAGAATTAAGGTTTCTTAAAAGTCTGCAAAAACACATGCTTTCCTAGCAGCTCCTTTGGGCTGAATGGCAATTGCTTTCCCTAAAAAGCAGCAAAGGTGTTCTGATGTGAGCTCCTCCATTTCTCTGATTAACAAATACTTGTATTTCCCTATGAGTTTATGTTTTCTTAAAGAAAAGAATCAATCTAAACTCTACACCAGAGGCCTAGAGCATGTTTATCAGCAGTCAGGGGGGAATAGCTCTGCTTTTCTCTCAAAGATGTACTATTTCAAGATCAATGCAACATAGCTACTGGAGAAGATCTCATTCTAGTCTATTATCGATGGCAGACCTTCTCAGCATAAGGGCAAATAAAAAACAAACTTAAATGATTATCAGAGACCAAACCCCAAGATGATTAGGCTTTTTTGGGGTTTTTTTTGGTTGTTGTTTTTTTTTTTTCTAAGCAATGTTTTTTGTTTGATTGTTTTTTTTTTTTTTCTTTTAAAGGTCCACATAATTCTGGATTTTTTGCCCAGCTGGAAAAATAGAGAAGCTATAAACAAAACAAATTCCAAAACATATGCCAATAGAATTCCATAATTCCAATTAGGAGGCTGACATTAAATAGCCTCCTAATTTTCATTGCTATACATGCTGATCATAGGCCATGAGAATACTGACCTACACTTACTATTTCAGCTCGTTCTAAGGACAAGCCTCTGGAGAGGAAGAGCAAAACATTAGCATCATAGTTATGTCATAGCTTTGTTAACCTGGCTAAGTCAGCATCTTCGTTTCCTGTATTGTTTCACACCATCTGCTAACAAAACCAAACCCCAACAACAAAATCCACACAAAAGACCAATACAGGACCTCGGCTTCTCAACCCCATCACAGAGGGATCTGTCACCTTTTATTCACAGCACTGAACTTTCCATTCCTACTGCTTCTCGGAATGCTTTTGACATGCTACAGCAGACGATGGTGAATCGATGATCCTGCTCTGCTCTCCCTCAGCTGTCTCTTGCTCATTGCAGCTGAAGCAAGGCAAGTTGCTCTCCACCTCCCCTACAGTACAGCTTTATTTACATTGACTGCCTGGCACGATTTGGACTGGATTAAACTGCATCTCAAATTGACTTACACCCCTACACACTCCCACCCCCTTTGCCGCGGCACGCTCCTGACCATACACGGAGCTGTGTCAGGCAGAAAGGTAGCTTCAAACTAAAAGAAAAGAACAAAAAAAGGCAAAGCAGAGCGCTTCAGCTGGCTTAGTGAGCTAGAGTAGCCCCACACATGGGGCAAGAGCAAAGCTCTATAGAGTTACTGGGGAAGAGTCATGTCAGTGCTGAGTTAGATGGTCTCAGACTGAGACGGCTCCATATCCTGAGGTTATTTGGAAAATGGGACTATGAATTTAAGTGCCTTTGTCAGGGCACAGACACAAACCAGGTGCTTCCAGCTAATGAATAGCAATGCCAGACCATCCATTGAGATAGTCTGCCTATGCATTCTTTGCTCACAGCAAGTACAAGGTAACTTGAGCTATCCTAACCTTCAGGGTTCAGGCTTAACCTTGAGATCTAAATGGCATGGGTTTAAACCTTCAATCACTCTAAGTTAACTGGAGATTTCTCCCATTTGCTAATGGCATTCAAAGAGACCAGCTGACAAGGTGGCCTCTCACATAAGTGCATAACACATCACAGATCTGCAGAATACAGATTATTAAGTATTCTCAATAGGTGACCAAGATCCATCCCTTGGAGACTCCCTAGAGGGGCTGCAGAGCAGACACTGTACTGGTATAACAGGAGCAAGTCTTGAAGGGAGACACGTAGCCAGAGACAAAGCAGTCTGGCTGAACTTTGGTTTTAGTTTTAACCTAAATTCAAACTTCAACATGCAAAAATTTACTTAGAATTATTGCCATTAAAAAAAAAAAAAAAAAGGAAAAAAAGATTGAGCCATTCCAAGCAAATCTGCATGAAAAGGTATAAAAACTTGATCTGAATATTCCCGAACAGGCCATAATGAGCAGAAGCTGAACAATTTTAGTCATTGAAAGCAGAAGAGGAAGAACAGGTTTCATTCATTACTCCTGAATGAGCCTCTCTGCAAGTTAGTAAACTAAAACCAAAATAACTTCTTTTCTTCCAAAACCATTCTGTGATTGCATTGAAGAAACAGCCAATTGCAGTTCAACTTGCCACTAGAAAACACAGACACATATTGCTCGTGTGCTCTATGAGAGCATCACTGAATTCAGTTATATCCTCCAGAGAAGAAAAGCATATTGCACCACCTTGTAACTTTAGAGGCATTAAAGAAACCCACCCCTACTTGAGCTTGAGGTGTCAAAGCAACTCTTGCAAACCACTGTGGTTTGCAGCAGGGAAAGAAAATATTTTCAACAAAATAACCCATATGGCAGGCAAGGGATGAGGGGGAGAGATGTGGAAAGGAAAGGAACAAAAATGTCCCAGACATGAACAGATCCCAGAGAGCATTAGGTCATTACATCAGTTCTCCTCCCAGCTTTACTTAAAACACACAGGCCATCTCTCCCAGCTCTGTGGTTAGTGGAAAATGTGACTGCGGCTTCCAGGGCTTTGGGCTGTGTTAAAGAGAAAAAGAGAAAAAGAAAAAACAGGACCGTTCTTTGACGCAGCTGAATTTGTCTGCAGATAGAAGGAACAAGTATGGCAAATGTGCACAGAACCATCACGCTTTGGCAGGGAGGAGAATCCCGGGTGAGCCACTGAGCTATGTTCTTCAGCAGAAGCGTAAGCAGCACTTCAGTACAGAAGAGAGTACAGAGAAAGCACGGCATAAAGCACAATACGGTATACTTCCATTTCTATGCAAACAGCCATTAGATTATCAGTGAAAAAGCAGTCCTTAGAAATAAATTATTTAGATCAACAAGTATTTCAGCTTTGACTCTGAGAGCAAGGACAGGTGGTGTGAACATTCATCCTGGAAACAATTCCCTGGGTATCTTTGCTTTAAAGATAAGGCAGCAAACACCTCTCAGACTGTTACGGCACAAGGGTTTCAAAATCAGATCCAAAAAAAACAAGTAGCATTCAAATCTCCAGCAAAGCCCAAGCTCTAGGCTCTCATCAAGGACTGGATTTTGTGTGTGCATGTGCAAAAGGAGCAAAGATGCAGGATGAAAGTCACCTAGATGACTTTCTAGGCTGCTGAACAGTTCTACACCATCTGACACTATGCAATTAGTCACTGTCAATTGATGTTTGACTTCCAGAAAAGAGTATTTTCAGAAGGGCCTAGGGTTACCATTCAAAAGGCAGCAGTCAGCTATTTTGAGGACTTAAAAACCTAAAGATTTTAAAAATAAGATACAGTGATTTTCTTCTGTTTGTCTCACAGAGGTTTAGGGCTCACCTTTCCAACTTCTCCAAAGTTGTTGGGTTTTAATCAAAATGTGAATTTTTCCAGGAGATCTTCTTAAGAAAAGCAACAAATACAAAAAAAAAGTGATAAACTTGTTCCCACAGGCTCTCTATGTCAGTAGCTCAAGCTGACACATGAATGAAGTCATACACACTAGCAGTAACGACAACATTTCTGGCCTCTACTCACCACAGGCTGAGTCATGGTGGTCCACAGAGCATCCCACATGCGTGTTCCCAACACCAGGACTGCCTGAAAATGATCAGAAGTGTCCAGGTGTTGCTGGGGGGGAGGGAAGGGGTGTGTGCATTAGTGTAGACTTTTCCCAGAGGATGTTCCCTCCTGAGGGGCTATGGACAACCTGCCTGGACCTCCAGATCCAACAGTCAGGGGGACCAGGTCTCAACTGGCTTCCTCCCACTAATGACCCTCCACCTCTGCAGCTGTACTTTGTTTTTACTCCTTCTTTTTCAGGCCACAATTAGGCAATATAAGCCCAGTAAGAGCTGTGGCCTGTGATTATCATTTTTTCTTGGTGAATGGGTAGCAATGAAGCCTAATTAAAAGAACAGCGACAGCAGTGAGGTGCAAAGCACAATGAAGCCACACCTCAACCTCATAACACTGCACACTCAAAAACTAGTGGTAACACCAAAGTGACCTTGATGAAAGGTGCCTCAAGCAAAGTCAGGTCAGGTACTATTTTCAGTCCAATGCAATCCTTAAATAATGCAATTTTTCTAGATACCGATTGTTGGATAAGAAAATGAACCTGTATATTTAATTCTGCAAACACAACATTAAGGATCAGAAAAGAATCAGCTGCTTGCAAACCGCCCATCTAAACCAGTGGTGATATTAAATATACATAATATTTAACTACATTAGACCTAGGAGTGAAGTTCTGGTGACAAAATCTGGATACAAACAAGTGGTAGTGCAAAAAAGACTCATCTGATTTTTATTGTGTGCAAATCTAGAATGTCAATCTGGAGTCTTAGGTGATATGGTTCAGTGTGAGGGATCCCTGCCCATGGCAGGGGGTTGGAACTGATTGATCTTAAGGTCCTTTCCAACCCTAACTATTCTATGATTTCACACAATTCAATAGCTGCTTCTTTCATTACCATCCAAGGACACTGTACAATAGCAGACAAGAGACACAGGCATATTTAAAAACAATTCTTAGTATCTGCAAATATGATTAGATTTCAAGTCAAGATAAACCATAATTACAAGTGAAGACATAATCTGCATCAGAGTCTTAAAACAACTCATGAAACAAAGTTCCAAGACACAGAGAACTGGAGGTTCTCTTTATTGCTTTTGGTTGGTTTTTTTGAACTTAAAAAAGGCCTGTTTACTTGAGGCATTCCCCATTGGACACTAACCCTGTGATGAGCATCAAGAGGACAGTTATCTCTAAAATGGACTTTGGCATATCATGGGTCCCACATTCTAAATTCAGTCTGAAAAGCAGGGGGAAAAAAAGATTCAGACATCAACAGTGAAGTGGCCAAAAGTCTCTGTGTTACAGATATACCACTGTTTCATTAGGAAGCATGGCAGTCATTTGACCTACCAAGCAGCAAGCAAAGCCTAATTGTCACTTATAATTTGCCATGCCATTTAGTTCCAATGATTTCCAGAACTCTTCCAGGAGCTATGCTAATGTTCCAATTTTACTTTTGTCAGTATCAATTGGATCCTCATTAAAACAAAGCTGCCAAAATTGTTTTAATGCCCCTTTCTCTGACATCTGCTCAGTTTCCCCGTTGACATCTTGACTACGGAAATCAGATCAAGAAAACTCCTCACAAAACCCCATCCTGACTACATTTATCTGGAAGAAGCATTGTGCAGAGATGGGAATCAAGGTTTAGAGTTTGTTCTTCAAGGCAATTCTTTCATGAGGATGAATAAAGTGCTATTCCATAGAGTCCTACTAGCTCTAAACTACATTTCCTCCATTTCCATGCTGAACACAAGAATGAGAGGTGACAATTAGAGTAAGAGTTTACAAATCATACCCTTATCCACCTTGTTTTAGGAACTGATGGATTTTAGGTTACATTCTGCTTCCCATCTTTCCCAGTCAGTTTGGGGAAAGTGAAAACTGACCTTACAAACTACCACCAGATGCAGTAAAGGCTAACATGCTTGAGTGAATATTGTTGAAGACTGGAGGCATATCTCATTCATTTAGTGTACCAGGAACACATAAATCTCAGCAACAGAGACACAGCCTGTCGTAGTTTGAGGCTCTCAAACTCCTGCAGTCGCTCTCTCACTCACTCCCCCCTCTTTCTTCCCCAGACCCAGGAGATGGGGAGGAGAATCAAAAGAATGCAACTCCCACAGGTTGAGATAAGAACAGTTTACTGACTAAGGTATAACATAA
>JASSUY010041286.1:0-19685 GCA_032466535.1 Forpus xanthops
CCGAAAATCCAAAACACAGTGCTACACCAGCTACTACTTAAAGAAAAATGACTGCTGCTGCTGAACCCATGACACAGTTGCATAAGACATTTTAACTTAAGCTAGCAAAAATTCTGGCCATTCCTGCAGAAGTGCTTCAAAATACCATCACACAATTAAATTGGCATTCCAATGAAATCCTTCTGATTTTGTTTTCCCAATTCATGTGTTGGAACCTTCCTCAACTTACCCACTCAGACATCAACCCTGGTAACTAATAAAGTGGCTAAGGCAGCACCACAGCCCATTTGAAAGTACACTGTCAGAGGTTTCTCTGTTGCCTTGAGAAACAGGACAGAACATTCCCCCAGCAAAGGCTACAGCCTTTGTTAGCATCTCCCGTGATTTGCCCAATGTGGTTTCTATCTACCTGGGGAGAAAATAAAAGTCAACAAGGTATTTTATGAATGTGGGCCCTTGACCTGAACATTTGATTTAATTACAGCTCTGAGAGCCAAGATAGGAGAAATCCTTATTAAAGAGATGATAGTGTTTTTAGATACAGTGGAAGTGGATAGGAGCAGAGGTTATGCTCACTTCATTACATGATGCTTCTGTTGCTCCTTCTTCCTCACATTCTTACCCTGCTCCAGCATGAAGTCCCTCCCACAGGAGGCAATCCTTCATAAGCTTCTCCAATATGAGTCTTCATGAACTGCTCCAGTGTGGATCCTTTGCATGGGAGACAGTCACTCAGGAGCAGATTGCTTCCCACAGCCTCGGGAAGACAGAGGTGAGGACGAGGGCCAGGACGGTGAAGAGTGGTCGAACTGCCACATAAAAGTCCACCTCCCGATGCTGCTGGAGCCCGTCCGTATCACAAGCCATTGCAATAAAGTACAATGAAACAAGAACTTTAACCCAAAACACACGTTGGAAAAATGGTATGATAACAAATACCGGCTCTAAGTAAAGTATCATATGCTGAACCTGCGAGAAGCAGAGACACAATTTTGAGTGCCAATAAATCAGCATTGTGATGAGTGGCTATTAATCCTGTCTTTATCTCAACCCTTCGAGCCCCACGTTGGGAGCCAAAAAGAACTGTTGTGGTCTGAGGCTCTCAAACTCACACAGTTGCTCTCTCACTCACTCCCCCCTCTTTCTTCCCCAGTCCTGGGGGATGGGGAGGAGAATCAAAAGAATTCAACTCCCAGAGGTTGAGATAAGAACAGCTTAGTAACTAAGGTATAACATAAATCACTACTGCTACCACCAATAATAATACAAGAGAAAATACAAGGAAAGAGAATATAACAGATCTTCACCTGATACCTAGCCACGCCACACAGTGCCCCCCCATCACCTGATACCAAGCTCGACTACGCAGTTCCATCTTCCCCATCACCTCAAACCAAGTGCCAAACATGCCATGCACACCCGCCCTCTTACCACTACCCTTCCTGGTCTCTGCTTTCTCCCTTTCTACATCCTGGACATGATGTGCTGTGGTATGGAATACTTATCTGTCAGTTTGGGTCAGGTGTCCTGTCTCTCCTTCCTCCCGGCCTCCTCCCTGTTTCCCCTTCTCCCTGGCAGAGCATGAAACTCAGAAAGCCCTTGGCCAGCCTAAACATTCTAAGCCATAACTATAAACACTGGTGTTATCAGCACTGTTCCCAAGCCGAAAACGAAAAACACACTATTGCACCAGCTACTACTTAAAGGAGAAAGATGACTGCTGCTGCTGAACCCATGACAGTGCCCCACAGTCTCTGCCAGGAGTCTTCTCCATTTTGGGCTGTCCATGGGGTCATACCTCTTCCCCCTTCTACTTCACTGACTTTGGTGTTTGTAGTGCTGTTTCTCTCATGTATTCTCACCCCCCTCTACCATGCTGTTTCACATTTTTTATCCTTTCTTAAATATTTTATCACAGAGGTGCTACCACCATCACTGTTAGGGTCATGTTTGGCCAGCAGCTGGTCTATCTTGAAGTCAGCTGGTGCTGGCTCTGCCCAACACAGAGGCAACCTCAAACATCTTCTCACAGAAGCCGCTCCTGCAGCCCCACTCCTGCCAGCAAAACCTTGCCACATAAACAAATTTGCAAACTGAAATCTATGGGCCTTCCTGAAAGTGATGATTTAGCTTTTGCCAAAGTGAAAGCAATATCCAACTCAGCTCTCTAACATGCCTCTTTCCAAAACTGTTGAGCTAGCTCTGTCTCTGATGGTGCGATAGAAGCACATGGATTTGAGGCAAATCTACATGGATTTTTTTCTTGCACTGATGTTTTGGAAGAACAGAGTGGGGTTAGATTAAAAAAAAAAAGACCACATATTTTTTATACAATCTGGTGTAGATCTTAGGTAAAAAATGCTCAAACATATTTTGAGTATTGGGTAAAAACTGAACTGCTTGTGATTTTATACCATGCTGCTTTAGGATACTATATGTTCGCCCCATGGACCTTTACTTGCTGGCTTGCCTTCAGCTGTCTAACTCAAAGATTTTCTGAGATGCAGCAAAATCTGCGCAATCTCCTCTGATCTATGGGACACTTTTTCCATTCTCCATGGCTATCAAATCCTTTCTGTCCCCTCCCTTCTTCCAGTAATCTGTCAGCGTCTATACTAACAGCAAGCCCCCACCTCATTGCTGTGCTTCTCTGATTGCTTCTCCCCAGGTCATGCAGTTTTTGTGACCTTCTCTGCTTGAGCAGCTGCTGAAGGAAAGAGCAACCATCCCTCCCCAAGAGGCTTCTGCCCTACCCAGTACTGCTTCTTAGAGGAGCACTATATGAAAGCTGAGAATAAAGGATATACATCTTTTGCCAAAGATTTTTTTCTAGGTTTTTTTTTTTTTTATCAATCTTCCTTACTATTTTGAATCTTTCTCTCAGTGTGGATGCCTAGCAGCTTCTAACCTTTGCAGCACTACAGCTAGAGTCAGAAACTAAGCTGTTCGAGTCAGAAACTAATACAGAACAATGTTTTATGCCATGAAACAATGAATATCCATCATTAGATGTCTGGTGTTTGGGGTTTTTTATTAAATGGGAATGAACTAAGAAATGTAAAATGAGACTTTTAGTACCAACTCCAGACAGATAACTGAAGAACAGGGATGACATACAAATACTAGATTTCTCGAAGTTACAAATGATCTATAAATAAAATAAGGGAAGTGGCATGCTGCACTGAAGAAAAAATTGGTGAACTATTTGCTGGGTGCTATCTACCTGATAGGCAAAAAGAGGCATTTAAAACTAAACTAACAATGTGGTTCATTAAAAAAGAGATCTCAGAATGTTTAAAATGCTATTATAACTGTGGACAAGTATGAAATCCATTTACGAGTATACTAAATGCACAATTTATTTTTCTCTTTGAAGATGTTGGGAGTTAATGATTAGATTCAAAATTCAGATTCTAAAAAACTGTAGGCTTCTTTTCTATAAGATCCTGATACAGCACTGATGGGGGGGGGGGGGGTGTTACATTCCCAGTGAAGAACTAGATTCCTTTACAGAAGGAGGAGCACATACCATCAGGGCGCAGTGGAAACCATTATCTCCTTTAGGTCAGGTGCCAGGAACTGCAGGTAGACCCCACTGAGGATCCATCAGGAAAAGTGGGGCCCATCCCATTGCATTGGCCAGGAGCAGGGCAGATGGGAGCGTCAGGGTCATGGGGCACTTCCCTAGGGACTTGGCTGGGCAGAAGCTGGACCAGGATGTGGGCCTGGGGGCTGTGGGTAGGTCTAGCTCTATGGGGCCCATGGCCTGGCAGGGCAGGGCTGTGGGGAGCTGCAGACCAGCCCTGCTGTGGTGTTTCTGGGGAAAGAAATGATGGTCTCAGAGGCTGATGTGAAGTCTTGTGCCCTGGCCAGCTAAGAGATGGGCAGGGATAGACAGAGCTGGCTGTGCCGTCAGGATGCAGACACATACAGGGAATAACAGAATCATGATATCTGGCTGGTCAGAGAAACTGATAAAGGAAATAAACCAGAGGCTTAACATTTAGAAGTTCAAGATAGGCAAAATTAAAAAAACTACATTTCTTAGTAAAAAGATTAATGGTAGAAGCTGTGTTCAAGGACCTGAATGCTTATTATGACAGCTATGAAAAACAAAGAGTTTGTGGGTGCAGTAGGGTTTGGTACACATGCTAATGCACCAGAAGTTGTAAAAAAAGATCCTGAAGGTTTCTAAAGGGAAGCAACATAAAACAGATTGCAGTTGTTTGCAAATTCATGTCAGGCCAGTAAATGTTAGATATGAATGGTACCAAGCAATATATAAAGTTTAAGAATGCAGATTACTTGGAAAACTGGACCCAAATAGAAAAGTTTGTAAAATCCTATATAAGCAAGTGAATTTTCATTTGCCTACATTAGTACAGAACTCATAAAGATGGTCTTTGTACAGAAAGAGTTAATTATTATGGATATTTTCTCTGCTTGACCCCTGGAGATTTCACCTGAGTTAGAAAACTGAATTAAACTAAGCATTTATGCTTAACTTCACCAAAGAAGTCATAAGACAACAGCAGCTTCATCCTATCCTGACTGTAAGATTTGCCAGTTAATAAGAAACTGAAAAATGGAGATTTTCCATCAACTCATAAACATTAAAATTGTCAAAAGACAGATAACAATACCTAAGGGTCATAAAACTCAACAGAGAAAAATCACTACCACTAAGACGTTTTCTGCTAGCAAAGAAGCACATGCTTAAATATACATAAAAGGTTTGTTGCAAAAAAAAATCTGCATTTTGTCATGATTGCGCGCATACTCTGGGCACACTCTGGGCTGATGAGTTTTATCAAAAATTAATGTGACTGTTGTCAAAGTTCCTATTAATTCAGTGTGTTTGAATCAGCAAAGATAAGAGCTGTGAATGTCTGTGTACTATCTGAGAAACTTAATGAAAGATTATCTTTTCTGTTTTTTTTTTCCTTTTGCTCAATTTCTTACATCAAGTATGAATAATATTATTGTATAGAAGACTGACTAATGCGGAATGCAGGTTTTTCTATTAATATTCGTAATTTTCCCATGGCAACCGTTGTATGGGTTACAGTGTCCTGTGCTACTGAACTGTATGCCAAATAGTTTAATATCCTAAGATTTTCTTGTAATTAAAAAACTATTTTAAAGTTTTTGAGTATATGTCTTATCCTAGTGAATCTAATTTTTCAAAAAGCTAACAAAAGAAATGCAATATATCTCAGTTTAAGTATAATCAAGGGTGTGATACCCTATGAATGCTGAAACAAAGAGCTTCTATGGAATGAAGATATGAGCTAGCTTCAGAAGTCTCCTCACAAACCTAGGACTTGTTGCTTAAAATTTTAAAATCTATTTTAATCCTTACCCAGTGTAAGAGGTAAGAAAAAACAACACACAATTTTTTGGAAGATTACAGCTTCAGCTATACACAAAACAACAGAAGATTGCCCTGTTAGCATGAGAGACTGAGATACTAAAGCCAAGATCTTAAAAATACTCCAGCAATAACAATAAGATCCACTTTCCTTAATTTGTAGGTGCTTCATTAACCAGTCTGTATATAAGTTCTCTATGAATTTAATGAGGAAGAGGGTATCCCTCATGGTCATCAAAGCAAAATCTGATTGGAGATCTCCATTGGAAATTCAGCATTACTTCTAACATGGCATCCCATTTGTAATACTTGAATAGTTACTTCAGTCCTAATTTGAGAGATGGAAAAGAATGGAATTGACTAGAGAGAATTCCTTCACATTTTGAAGGCACCCAACATGATGCCAGCTAAAAAGATAAGTAACATGACACTAAGGTTTCAGAGAAAATTAGATCAAGAAGGCCTGTTTTAAATGAGAAGAGCTCTTGCCTCACACAGTTAGGTGACTTATTTTGAGCTGACCAAGAGGAGTTAACCCTAGCTAAGATTACTTTGGCTGTCTATTTTATTCCTACAAGATGCATAGCTGGAAAAGAATGGGAATTTTTGCTATCAGGAAAATAGTATCAGAAGGTTCGTATTTGAAAAATACAAGCAAGAGCTACCCTAAGATTCAAACTGGTTTTAACCTTATTGGTCAGGGCATGTGTGTGCTGGAAGGCTTTGCATGTGGAGGAAATTATTTGACAAGCATAAAAAATGAGAAAAGCATCCAGAGATCCCTGTGTTAAATACAAACTGACAGCATCTCTCAGACCGTAGGTTTGAATTAACCTTTAGCTCCTTATAAAAATGCACCAGTTTTTGTATGTTGTTCTGAAGCACAATGTTTACAGATCTTAGTTCATCCATTGAGTAAAAAGGTAGAGAATAACTTACAGAACTGTGATAATTCCAAAGTATATATCTTGGATTTTGAACCACTTTGGTATTAGTAGCATGAGTTTTCATTGTAGTAAATTAACAGTTTACTACAACTGGCTGTAAAGTATATTAGCATGCAATAGAATTTGCTGTGTAGAAATCTGAGGTATGTACCAAGTAAATTATTCCATTGTTAAAAATTATTCCATTGTTAATAATCCTGTTTACACCTGCATCCTCATTACTACCAATACTTTTTGTTACATTCTGAGGCCTTAAAATTCTGCACATTGTTTCTGCAGTAATTTCTGCTGAAAAAGGAAGAGATTTTTTGACAGCTGTAGCTACATACTTTAGGGAAAACAATGACAGGAAGCCTGGAAGTCTGGAAGATACTTTGAAGCTTCAGAAGATGTAAAACCCTTTTACTCTCCTTCTGTATGTGCATATGCATGTCATTCACTAAAGCCGCAGGAACTGCTTTAACCTAAACACTCTTAGTTCATCAAATCCCCACCAAATCTAAGGAAAGAGTCCAAGAGAATGTGGTCTGGATTCCATCCAAATATCCTCAGGATCCATTGCCCTAATGTAGTTTAACAAATCTACCCTTATGTTATGGTGGTCTGCTTCATGTTGCACATGGTTTTCACTTTTGACGGTACAGTAAGACATGGATATGCCTAGTTAGACTGCAACATCTATCTGGTGACACATTCTCAAGTAAGATTAACTCTTTCAGTTTACCTTATTTGGTGTCTATGAGCATTAGTTCTAAAGAAAGTTTTGATCTCATCTGCTGGCATGGATTTTGGATTAAACTGGAAGATAGATACACAGAACAGTAATTCCAAACAGCTGAAATCCTGAGGATACTCCCCCCAAGAAGTTGCCTACTGAAATGCTTGTCAGGAAAGCTCACATCAATAATGGTAATTTATTTGAGTAAAAATCAATGGAACTAATTGGACTGATTTAGAATTATTTGGAACAGAACAAAGTTTTAAAAAGCAAGATTTTTCACAGGAAGGAAACCCTCCATTGTAGTCACTTAATAATGGATCCCACTTCTAATGCAATCACTTAGCACTGGGTGGGTAGGGGGGAAGAACACTAGTATATCTGTGTTCATGAACAAACTGCAAAATGTTATTAAGAAAATGAGTGTATGTTTTCACTGTACTTAGACATTCCTATCAGTAAATTTTCATAGTGATTCAGTCAGAGTGGTTCAGAAACTGTAACAGAACTTGATCATCAGCCAGTAGCAGTCAGTCGCTCAATTACTTCATTTGAAATGGTTGCTTATCACCAGTTGAGATACAGAATTTTATTAATTTTCTGTTTCTTGGTTTGATGTAAGTTTAATGCAGGAACACTGTCCAAGCTGCATTAACAGTTATTTCTTGCTGTGGTGGGTTACCCTCAGTGACCAGCCTGTTGCCCACCCAGCTGCTCACTCACTTCCCTTCTCAATAGAACAGGGGGAGAAAATAGGATGAAAAAGCTCATGAGTTGAAATAAATACAGGGAGATTGCTTATTAGTTACCATCACAGTAAAAACAGACTCAGCTTGGGGGAAAGTAATTTAATTTATTGCCAGTTAAAACAGATTTGGGTAGTGAGAAATGAAGATAAATTTTAAAACATCACCTTCTCCCTTCTTTTCTGACGTTGTTCACACTACTGTTTCTCTCTAATTTTCCTCCTTCCTCCCATGCTCATGAGGAATTTTCTATCCTTTCTTGGACACATTAACATGGAAGCATCACCATCTTGTTAGAGGGACTTAGCTTTGTCCCACTATGGGTTAGCTGGACCCAGCCTGAAGCCAGTTGTGTCCAGCACGAGCAGCTCCAGCCTCTCCTCAAGAGGACACGCCTGCAGTCCCCTGCTAGCAAAACCTTGCCAGATGCACTCAACACAATTATGCACTATGTTTTTCATTTCTTTTGATGTTAGTTTTATCATTTCCTGCTAGCTTACCATGTCTTCATTTAAATGACTACTGCTCTTCTTTGCATCCATTTCAACTTTAAAGAGTACACAGCTTTCTAAGATGTGCTACAAAGATGGTCAGGGACCTAAAATATATGGCCTTTAAAGAGATGTGAAGAGATACCATCTTATTTAGTCTTGTGAAGAGAAAATTAAGTGATGATTTAGTATCTGCCTGCAACTACTTGAAAAGCAGTGCAAACATGAGACTCAGCCTCTTCCCAGTACTCTCAGGTAATAGGGACATAAACTTGTGGCTTGGAAATTATTGGTTGGGCTTAAGGAAGCAAATTTTCACCATTAGTACAGTGCAGCATTGAAGCATGTTGCCTAGAAAGACTGCGAAACTGCCGAGTTCATTACTTTGTTAGACAAAGTCAAAGCTTACCTGATCTAACATTGATAAACTGCCTTGCGAGGGAGGTTGGACTACTTGACATACAGAGGTCCCTTTTGACAAGCATTTCTATAATTGTGTGATTCTCATTCTTCACCCCTTTGTTGATTCAAATAACTAGCATTAGATCTTGCAGAGCCATTAATACAGTCAAAGACTGAGTGAAAAAAACAATGATTTTGCTTAGTCCATTCTCCTCAGGTAGACCTCTGCCTGCTTTCTGCTGTGGAGCTTTTATCAGTTCTATTTTTGAAGGTTATTAAATTTGGGAAAGACTACAGAACTACATACTCATGGGTGAAAACAGTTCTGTAACTGTTATTCTGTACCCCTTACTTTTAAAAGTGTTTTTATACTACGAGGATTTTCCTGATTTGGTAAAACATCAGATTGCTGACTGCAGCTATTCACATACCAAACATCCCACCTCCAGCAAGTACTCATCCCTGAACAGTACTTCTGTATCTGTCCTCATAAACTTCACTGATGAACTGTGAGTAATGTTTCTCATTGCTGTAATCTGGACTATCTAACATTTAAGAAATTTTTCAGAAGGTATGACTTTTTTTAGAGTACCACTACCAAATAAGTGTGTATAGTGAATAATTTCCATCATCTAACCCAGATTTGGAAAGAATTAGTTTGTTTTTTTCACTTATATTTCAAAAGATGTCCAATATCTCTTAGCAGACAGAGATATAGAAACAGGTATATCTTGCTAAATTAAAAAAAAAAAATAAACCCCACAAAAAGTACTGCAAAAAACAGCATTAAAATAGATTATTTCTCTCCACTAATTATTGTGAGTGTTGTCTGCTTTATTCACTGGCAAGTCTTAGGTGTATTATCCTCTGCAGCACTTCAGAAACTACTTTGCAGATCACAGATGTGACAAGTCTTCCATTCTGTCACATTTGAATATACTCTGAACACCTTTGAAGTTGTCATGACCTCTTTGAGGTCTACAGATGAAAAGTACTATATGATACTAGGTAGATATTATCATCTATTTCTTTATACACTTAGGAAAAACTGCCATTTATTTTCACCTATTTGTCACATCAAACAAAGTTTAAATTCCAGTCTTTCTAAGTGTTCAAAAATGTTTTCCATCTGAACCACTGAAAGTCACCTTTGTCTTGGGCCAATATTCTAGATAATTTCCAGTGCCATATGCTGAAGTGGACAGTTTGAACATCTAATTATATCTTGGCATTGTTTTTGTATGTCCTCTTTGTATGTATAAATTTATGCAGAGAGAAATTGTGATAAAGTGATTCAATTTTTAATAGTTTATTTTCAGTTACCTGCCTGTGATATTCTTCAAACCATATTCACTGTCTGAAAACCATTTCACTCACTAGTACAGTCTGTTCAGAATATGACTTGATAGAGAAAGTAGGATCCCATGTAGTATCACAAGCATGTTCTGCCTACATGTCAAACAACAATCTGCAGATAGAAATATTTATGCAATACCAGCTGCATATTATTATCTTTGACTCAGTATGGCACTAATTTCTAATTAAATTTACACTTCTTTTGATTGAATTGGGCTAGTATTCTGCTGGTTTGGGAAATGAGTGAAGCAAGCGTGTGATGAGTGTGCCCAACAACCCTTGTAAATATACTCTAAATGCAATTTTTTTTAATGGCAATGGAAAAGCAAGGAGAGGACTTCCCAGTTTGCAGGACAAAACATATGGGAAAAGGAAAATGGCTGTCATCTCATATCCTTTAGCTATTAGTTAGCAGCACCAACTAATAACTAACTGATTAGTAGCTGATTAACCAGAATGTAATTTGCCAGCAATGTTTTCTGCTACACAAGTTTTTAGCAGGTCATTTGCAGTTCAACCCAGTGAAAGAAATAATCTCTAAATTCCTAGTGCTCTGCAAAAAGCATGTAGCTATACAACTGCCTGTTGAGAAAGTTCCTTCACCCATACAAAAGTTCAGACATGGTTTGGAGATTATTTGGAAGAGCTCTAGCTAGTCCCAGGCCAAAACCATGCCAGGGACTGCACATTGCAAACCTGGGTACATGTGCTCTCAGTCTTATTCCTTAACTCTCCTCAGCTTAGTATTACAGATGCAGCCACAGGGACTAATTACGCTAGGTACTCTGCTGTATTGATATACCTGTAACATTTCCCTCTGAAGTTCCTTTAAATTAAGAAAAACTTCTTAATTATAATTCTGATGGATTTCTGAACATATCAATTGTGTTTAGAAACTATACTTTGCAGAGCATAGTGCTGTTATGCTCCATCACTGGCTTTGTTCAAGGCCAGGTTGGACATAGCCTCAGGTGACATGGTTTAGTGGAAAGTGTCCCTGCCCCTGGCAGGGGGGTTGGAACTAGATGATCTTAAAGTCCTTTCCAACGCTAACTATTCTATGATTCTATGATTCTATTGCTACTATTTAGTAATGTGGGGACAGGTTTTGATAATGAAATAAGCCCAATGCTTTTTATTTCTTTTATTGTTTTTTATTTTCTTTTATTTCTTCTCCTCAGTTTCTATTTTGATATCTTTGCATCTTAGCACAAGGAGGAAAAAAACATTAAGTGCAGAAAAGTGGCTGCTTATTCAATTAGAATCTATTTCACAGAAACACCCACTGCTTCATTTCTGGATTGTGGATACCCCAAAATAAGAGTTATACAGTTAGAACAAGACAGTCTCTGGAAGACAGCAAAAGAATGCTCATGGGCTGTCTGCACTGTCATGAAATAGTGTCTGAAGGCTGATAGAAGATTTCAGCTACTCTCCATATGAGCTATGTTTAAACAAGTGTTTAAATTTCTCCATCTTAACTGCAATGGATACATACGTAGGCCCTTGAAGTTTAGAAAATGTTTTTTTTCTGGTGCTTTTGATTGATTGCCACAGCCATTTGCCCCATTAAGATGTCTCTGTAATATGTTGTTACTTAATCTTGCTTTAGAAAAGCTGGAGATCAACAGAAGACCTCCAACAGCCTAAAAAAATGTAATTTAGAGACAAATATCTTTGTTTAATTTAGGTCCTTTTTGTCTGAGTACCAACGTAAGATTTTTAACTGATACAAGCAGAAACCAAATAATGATGCATTTTCCTCTGAAGCTTATAGCATAAGGTGAATTTTGATTGACAAAGCAGAACAGAAGCATGTGATACTAGGAATAACCTTTATGGTTTCAGTAAGTTGCTCTATCTCTAAATTTCATAATAGCTAATCCAGTTGAAGAAAGAGAGATCTTTAATTATTTGTATTTTATCTCTCTAATCTTATTGCAGATTTGCCTTACCTCTGGTGATAAAAATGTAGAGTATACACATAAAAAAGGAGCAATATATTTTAATACTAATTGAACATAACTGATTTTGACTAACAAAGCAGGCTGGATGAGTTCTGCCTTGTGAGTTTGTCATTTAAATAAAAATGTGCTCATCTTTTAATTTAAAAGTTAAAGTATTAAGAAGTTAAATCTTAAATTATTGATATTTTTTCCCTCTAAATTTAGTAAAGTATTCTTACCTTATCTGATAAAGTGAAGAATGAATTCTCATCACTTCACAATGCATAGGCACCAGAAAATGTGCAGCCCTGAATTACAATGACATACAGTCTCCTCTGAATCATTGTATGGTATATCATCAATTGTCATGGAGTAACTCCTTTTTGCTTCAGGGGATCATTACTCACCCGTATAATTAAAGGGACCAGTAAAGCCGGTGTTTCTGGAATGGAATGGAAAAAGCTAAACTTATTCATGATAATTGGCTGTTTTAGTGAAAGCTGGGTTTCATTATAAACAGATAGTCCATAGCTCATTTGTAAAAGAAATATGAAAATTTTGCTTGGCTGCTGGAATATATCTGTACTTTCTACAGCCAAGCGTTGAGGCAGAAAAGAGTAAAACTTCCTTATGAATTACTGTATTTTTTGCAATATCCTTCAGCAAACTCAGAACAGCAGATCCACTGCAATGGGCATTTCAGCCCATCTATAGTATAGGCTAATATCTTACTCCATGAAGATCACCTCAGCCTTTGATTCCCATAAATTCTGGCAGACTTCCCTGATACGCTGCAGAAATTCTGTAGAAATGTAGGTTTAGCAAGTATATCTTGACTGTGAATTCACATACAGATAAACAGGTACAAGTTCATAACATTTTCTGGTAACTTGGAGCAATTAATGAAAATGGCAATTGGCACAGCACCGTAACAGAAAGAGCTGAAGAGTGCATACTTCGTACAAGTACACTTTGCAGGCCTTGTGTACTGTCAATCAGAATTCCAACAGGCATGTTACCATCACCACTGAACTACTGAGGACATTAAAGGGAAGCAACACAGCAAATGAGATTGCTGCATAGTTGAACTCACCTGGAGAAAAGAACTGGAGATAAGACTAGTGGGATGATCCCAGTCTGTATCCAGACAAGGTGTTTTGGTTGACTGTCAATCTAGAGTCTGGATTACTGACAGAAATATTAGCCATTTCAAGTCTTGTGAATGCCAACAAAAAAACCCGATTTTCCAGATTACTTTTTTGCTTCTATTTCTCTTTATCTTTTTTGTTAGAGCAAGGTAACTGTGGAACTTAAGGGTGAGTTAGACATCCTCCATTAAAAGCTGTATGACAAATCAGAGAACTCTAATGGAGATGTCTTACACAAAAGCTTTTTATTTTCCAATAAATGGGGAATTGAAAGTAGCTTTTTACACTGGGATTTATCATCCAAACTTCAATTTATTGAGAATAATACACTAATACTGCTAGATTTAAAAGCAAGAAAGCAATTCAATTTCACTTCTTGAGAACAGCAGGCAATATTACTCTTATCTGTTGGAGAAAGCTCAAGGTATTCTCAGCCTTTGAGTTTTCCTGTTTTTTCAACTGTTTCCCCAGATTTTAAGCATGCTCTTGCTTGTGGAACTCTCCAGCTATACGAGAGATGGATTTGGTTTTTCTTGCCGTGTCCTTCTCCTAAGTTAGGTCAAATTTCTCCTTTTTTCTTGAATTTGTTGCATTCAGTTTGTTTCTGGGCATTTATGGACAAATGAAGTAAAAAGGATCATCCTTTTAGTAGAGCAACAGAATTCAAAGGTTTTTTTCATATTTTCCTTCTGGACTAAAGAGTCTTGAGGGATAAAAAAGGTATTTCTTAACAGTCTCATATCTTTATTATGTCTCCTACATTATTGATTTGATTTCTAAACCATTGCTGCAGTCTACCCTCTTATATTTGTATCATTTGCTTTGCCTGGAATCTTACAATATCACAGATATCTTTAACAATATTTAGGCTATTCTCTATTGGAGAAGTTTTGAAGGACCAAGAGCTATGATTGCAGTAAATAACAGTACAGAGAATTACATCTTACAGTAACACATATTTATATATATATGGTATATCTATAGCTACAATTTGTATAAGCAATTAGACTCTAAGATCACTTCTATGGGCGGCAGCAAGCTTTACTAGAAATAGCTTTCATCTAAAAATAAAGGGACCTTGAAATGGTTGACTTATTTCTTTTACACTGCCTGGTTGATTTTCAAAATTCTTTATCCAGGTTTGGTATAGTTTCATCTGTAAATTGTGGTCAGAGCAGGTAAACAAGTGAAAAATAAGTAACGTAAAAACTTCATAGGCATGGAAATTCAAGGCTGAAATCATAAGTATAGTATCAAGATTGCTCACCTAGGGCAGTGACAGTGACTGTGAGAGGCTGAAGGCGATTAGAAGCCAAGGAGAAAAATGTAATGAAATTTCACATACTGCAATAGAAACTGAATAAGAATCACTTTTTGTGTGTGAAACTAAGACATTTTTCAGACAAGAGGAATGACAGCTTTGTAGACCTGGTTTAAAATTTATTTTCAAAGATCCTAATGAATTTATTTCAATTACTTTTTTCAGGAGTAAGAAAAGCAACACAGACACAGCAATAGTGCTTAATTGGAAAAAGAAGTATTATACTAAAAATTAAAAAAACTTCTAAAGACAAATGAAAAGGAAAATGAAGCCAAAATTGCCAATTTTAAGCCAACAACACATTAGAAATTCAATACAAATGTTCACCATTTACCAGAATACTTTTAGAAACATCACAAAGAAGGAAGCCAACATGGCTAAACATCACAATAATGGAGGAATTTAAAATAAGAAGGCACATTATGAGAATTTGAAATTGTATTAAAGAGGAAAAAAATTAAAAACAAGCCACCAAGAGAAAGATTAAGTGCAGCATATCCAAAAGGCATAAACTGTGATAAATCCTTGCTCAAATATAGATTTAGTGAGGAGATTCTTTTCAGGGATGCTTTTTAAGAGATGGTCAAGGTACAAAAACGTAGTTCAGAGAAGACAAGACCACAACAAGCGCATGAAATTATTCTTTCCATCCAAGTTTACCAACCTGAAAGGTAAAGTTTAGAGAGGCATTTGCATAAGAACTCCTTTTACACAAACAAAAAAAGTATTAAAGGATTTATCTAAAACTTGGCTGACAGCAAAATGTATGAGCAGTCTTTAACATGTTTGGTTTGTGTTGTCTCCACTTTTGTGGGCAAACTCATTCTGGCAACATTAACTGAATTGAAATTTCCAGGGTAGGGAAATGCAAGATTAATTTCTTATTTTGAAAGCCTTCATTTTTAAGAATTAACTATCTGAATGATGACTATCTTTCTGGAGATGCTTTTCCAGCTATTCCCAATTAAATGGTATGGTGAACATTATCTTTATAGCTGTTTGACGAGAAAACAAGGTTGTCCACGCTATCAACTAAAAACACATGCCACTTACAAATGTTAAACATGCTTATAGCCCTATTTACAAGAGCAACATCAAATCATAGCTAAGCCAATATTTCTTTAAAACAAAGGACACTCCAAAAATAAGCTAAAGAAAGTTCAGTGAACTGTTGTTTTATGAGGTTTGGGAATCATTTGCACCAGCTTGTGTTGAGGTACATCATAAATAATGATGAATATTTAGAAATCAGACACTAAGTTCAGCCAATTCCAGCCATGCTCCCTGAGGGTTAAATTGATCTCACCAGCTATTAGTCTTCTAAACATTAGGACATCACAACTAAAGTACCCATTTAGACTCTATACTCAGAGATGTGTTCTTTCAAAGCATGATTCACCCTACCAGTCTTAATATGAATGAATGGGGAAGCACCCATCTTGCTTCTCTTCAGAGAGAGGAGTTAATTGTAACATCTATGCTTTTAACTTCTCGTTTTCAAAACTTAAGTTGGATAAATCTAGTCCTGCCTGGTTTACGAACACCTTAAAAAGGATTTTTTTTCCCTTAATAGAAGAGGGACCACTGTATGCATCATAGAATCATAGAATAGTTACAGTTGGAAAGGACCTTAAGATCATCTAGTTCCAACCCCCCTGTCATGGGCAGGGACACCTCCCACTAAACCATGCTTATTTTTAGAGGTGTATATCATGTCAACACACAGAATTTTCACAAAAAGTTAACACTAGCTAAATAGCATTTCTTGGTTTTGAAATAAAGTGCATTTAAAGCAAATAGGAAAAAATAGAGCCAATATTTTACAGGATAGATTAGAATAGACTTGATAAATAAGTGATTGAAATATTTTCACACTAGTTTTCACGCAAAGGAAAGTTTCAAAAAGAAAGTGTCATGAAGTATAATCCTGTTTGTCTAGGTATATAAGGTGCAGGTATGTATAAAAGATACATTTATGATAGCTTTGCAACCATGTAATGATAAGGAGTAAAGAACTGACTGCATTCTCTGGATATTACTTAGAAGTTGCCCCCTGGACTATTAAAGGATAAATGTTTTGCTTCTCTATATGAGAAGGCACACACCTAAAAAAAGCTGCACTTATACTTCAGATCAATTTTGAAAATTGATATATGTGATTACACTGTAAGTTTTCAGTTCCATTTTCAAAAATAGGCAATTAGAACTACGATAGCCATGGAGGAGAAAGAAGCTTCCTTAATGAAGGTAGCATGTATACCCATTCCTTTTCCTTGCAGTAAGATTGTCTTCATATAAAACTGATTTTCTTAGCTCTATAGAAGTGGACAAAACTTTCCCTCAGCTAAGGTTAGCAATGTAGAAATCATTCAACCTGATAGTTTGAGCCAACTTAAATGTGGAAGAACAGAAACATGATACAGGTACATGCAAAGACATGATTCAATTACAAGAATACAGCTCTCACAGACACCTGGAAACAACACTGCTATTTTTGCACCTTTTAACCAATCAGTTCTAGTTTCACAAAGAAGTCTCAAGTAGACCTTAATACCATAAATTATTTGTTAAAGCCTAAAACTAAGATACACTAGGATTAGAGAAGTGATTTACTACATTTATACGTAAACTAATTCCACAATATAGTGAAAAAGACTTTACAACTTTATTTTGTTAGTCATTTGCTGGAAGTTGCAATAATTAGCCCAGTAAGAACCAATAAATCAAAATCCTCCTCTTAAGTTCCTGTGTATTTAAGAGAAGTAGCTTGAACAACAGACTATTTTACGAGGTTGCTCCCCACCAAGTTGGGATTTCCACCAGCCACAAAGTAAGTGAAGTCCAGCCAAGACTTGCTATTATTTGTAAGAAAGATGCCTCTGAAGGAATGAGAGGTTTCACATCAGCTATCACATACCAAATGCCTTGTCTAAAGCAGACATACTGCTTGGAACTGCATAACAAGGGGTTACTGACCAGCTTTTCCCCCAGAATTTCCAGGACTTCATACCATTTTGAAAGATTTGGCACCAAAGGATAAATTCTCATTTTACCTAAATCAGTATTAACAGCTTAAACCTCGGTAACTCTTTCTAAAAGTAGAGAACAATCAAGCACTGGTATAATTTGTCATTTCAGTAGAGACATTTCAATAACAGAAAATAGAGGGCATAGTGGGCTGTTTAGTTCTGTATTTTCAGGAACACGTAAAACTTAAATCTGTCAGGAATGGTTTAAAAAGATTTGGTTCCACTGTGGCATGTGGGAAGAAAATGTCTTTCTTTTAGAACTTGTTTCCTATGTGAAATTCACCCCAGAAATAGCTTGTCTTCATTTCAAGCAGTTATTTAATAGGAAATGTGATTCTTCAGCATCATATAATTGTTGAAACTTGTTTCATTGATGGTGAGAGGTGAAATGGATCTCTGTTGAAAGATGGGTTTACTATAATTACCATCCCATATGTATATATATAAAGCAAGGGACTTGTGAAAGCTGGTGGTCAAGAACACTTTGTTCACCTCCTTGCTGCTACTGTGTACCCTTTTTCAATTTTGTTTACCTTTCCATTTTTTTCATTTTTTTTTTTAATTTTCAGTTTGCCTTAACAAAAGGTTCAGTACAAGAATATTGATTGCAGATGATTCAGGAGCCTTTTAAAAGTAGTATATTTTTTCAAGGAAACATTCCATATTTAGATTCAGGCATTATCAAATAAGTTTATGTAATATTTTAATTGCTTTTGAAATTCAATTTCCCCATGTAAATAAAATCTAGTAGATAAATATGCTGTTCAATGAAACAGATGGCATGTAACATCTTTAAGGCATAGATTCACACATTTCTCCTGAACAGATGAGATATTGATCCGAACACTTTGTTATTGTTATTTCTGCTAGTGAGTGGCAAAGATGGCGCATTTCACTAGACAAAAATATGGCTGCAGATGCACAACAACAGGGAAAAGAAATAAGTTGAAGATAGGGATTTTGATTTATGAAAGTAAAAGAGTACAACAGACAGATAAAATGAAATAGAAGATTACAAAAGGGAAGAAATAATAGCTTAATGGGGAGCAGCTGGAGTGGGCTGCAGAACACAAACAGAAAATAACCAGTCAAAAAAACTGCCTTCCTTACTACACAGTACTGCTTATGTACACTTAAAATTAAATACCATGGAAAATATTCCAGGTAGACTGAAAAAAACTGCCCAAATCAACAGGGTTTTCTTGTTTATTCTAGCCCAGTAGCACTAAAAGTGGTTATCAAAGCAGAGGAGAACAAAAGGTAACTAGATTCTTAGAAAAAGCATGAAAAGGAAGACTATTAAACAGCTAGAGAGCATGTATCTTAGTGCTTTTCTTGTCTTCTATGCTGTGTATGCTGTCCTTAACAAACTTCCTCAACTCTTTTTTAATAATTTTTTAATTGCTTCCTTTTTTTTTTTTTTTTCCTGAAGCATGGTTAATTTTTCAGTTTGAAGAGCTATTGGTATAAAGCATGCCTCATTAGCTTGTGGGAGGTAGCTACTCTTCATTAATTCAGTTCTCACTTCATTTGCTTTGCATACAGTTATAATTAGCTTCAGAATAACTTTGGTAACTTCAGCAAATTTATAGCTTCAGTTTTATTCTGTATTTGGATTTTTTTTTCCTCTTGTTTCAATGTGTTATGTGAGCTTTAAAAATCAAGAGCAGCAATGATTGCATTAGGGAATAATTGAAATTTTTAGAGTTACAGTCTCTCTACAAC
This sequence comes from Forpus xanthops, assembly GCA_032466535.1. Lineage (NCBI taxonomy): Eukaryota > Metazoa > Chordata > Aves > Psittaciformes > Psittacidae > Forpus > Forpus xanthops. Next base: position 19,201 of record JASSUY010041286.1, read on the forward strand.
ATTCTGTCAACTCAGCTACCTAAACAGTTAAAACACCAAACCTCATGTAATCTTAAAGGATGTTTTCTTACAAATAGGCAGAAATCCCTACTTTGTCTGGCATATATTCTCCAGAGAAGCAATCCTTTCCCACAAATGCCAATGCCTCACCCAAGTGTATATGACAGCAGGGGAATCTCCCCATGCTGTTCAGAGCTGAGGAAGAAAATCATGTCAATCTTTGACTGATATCTTATAGTCGAAAGATGATTTGGTTATCCATAAAGACAAAAGCGGATTCGGTCTATTCATTCGGGACACCCAGCATGGCTTCACTAAGGGGAAATCCTGCCTGACCAATCTGATGGCCTTTTATGATGGGGCTGCAGAACCGATGGACAAGGGCAGAGCAGTTGATGTTATCTACCTGACTTGTGCAAAGCATTTGACACTGTCCCACATGACATCCTTGTCTCTAAGTTGGAGAGACATCAATTTGATAGGTG